>ADNK01000260.1:0-100000 GCA_000320545.1 Bigelowiella natans CCMP2755 | reverse complement strand
CCCTGAATGATCAGTTGACCATAGACGAATGGACCCCGAAGAGTCTATTCGTGCACCAAAACTCATCTGTAAGCGGGGGAATTCAATAAGATCTATCGTGCAGAGATCGCCGTCAGCATCTGGAGAGCTGTCTGTCCAGGCGAGCACGAATGAGAGGTCTTCGTACCGCACCGCAAACTCTGCAAGTTCGGCCTGAATAGTTCCTGGACGTGCATTTAGAAGATCAAGCAGCACAAGGCCATGTTCTTTTTCCATCTTGTTCAAGTGGTCGTGGTAGGCTTTCATCTCAAGCTTTCCTACCATGTAGTTTGGTAGTGCCGTGCTCTGTGCTTCAGGTACACGAGTTACCAATGCTGAACTATAAAACGTCTCCATTTTTACTAGCCTAATTTGTAAGACTGTTGGTGTTTGGACAGAGGCTCTTGCTCCAGGTTTCATGTAGCCTGTGATGGAATCGTCCCATTTGTTCCTCCAAAATGTGTATTTATTTACGAGACAATGCGGTATTAAGCCGTAAAGGTAGAGGGACGGCAAGAAAGACTGTCTTGAGTCCTTAGAATCGCCGAAGTTTCTACAACAAACAACAGTCAGACATTTCTACAACTTCGCAAAGTACAGTCCAGGTAAAACAAAAAGAACTTTTGAGAAATAAGATATGACAAGCATGGTGAGTAGTCACCAAAAATATGATAATGAATTGGTTGCTGGATGATGATGATGATGATGATGATGATGATGATGGCACTACGTACCTCGTGATGACGAGGGAGGGTTTCGGAGTGTCAAATAGCTTATAGGAATCTGCCATGCTAGAGGCAAACCTCTCTGGTAGATTCCAAGGGGCTCTCGGGTGGCGACGAGGTGCCATTGCCCTATAGCTAAAACGGCTATCAGATGAGAAAACTTGGTATCGGTAGAATACGCGCCCATGTTCTTCGACGTTGTATACGTGGACAACTTTTGTCTTACGATACACCACTATCTCCTTTAAGGATTTGCAGATAACAAGTCTCTTCATTCGCTGTTTTTCGCCTTTTTTGGGCTTGTGCATTTCGTCAGGCACGATCGTGTCTTTCTCGATATATCCGCCAAGAGTTGCTACGTATGAATTTGCCCTTAGAGGCTTATTTCTAATATACAAGCTCTTTGGCAATCCATCGTTGCTATTTCGAAGGGAGGGGAAGGTATCTAATACCGTCTCAAGCACCTCCTCTATCCAACGTTCGTGGCTCTCCAAGGCCGACGGATATGTACGTGTGTAGGGAAATAGAAGGTCCCTGCCCTGAGCACGGTACCTATCTCTCATATTTCGGCTGTCTGTGCGCCAGAATTTGACATCATGCCTCCTTCCCACTAATCGTACCCACATACGATGCAGCGTTGTCTTCACAGGGGCACATTGAGCTTGCTTGGACGCAGCTCCCAGAATTTGCTTGAAGTCTTTGTGGTTGGCTATCTCGTCAGGTAGAAGCTTGAGAGTGTTGTTCTTTAAGGTCAATGACATCAGTTGCAGGTTAATCTCCGTGTCCTCAACCATAGCAGCACGCCTCTTCAACCTCCCCTCCTCAGCTGCTTTCTGTTCTTCTGCGTTCCGTCGTTTCATATCAGGAATGAAGCGGCCCCGGCATCTCCATCCGTCCAGATTCCGCCACTTTCGGACAGCAATAGGCTTGTTATCACCAACTTCACCTGTGAAAGTCACAATGCGTACCACAGTCTCAAATACCTCATCTGCCTCCTCAGCATGGTCCTGGAGCCACCTCATGCAATCAGATCTCTTGGCTTGAAACAACGAGAACATCTCTGTGTCAGGGATTAGCAGCCCTGCGTACGTACCACCTACGAGTGCTTCGGTGCCAGATTCACCCTTTTTGCGCTCCTTTTCCTCCCATTGAGACTCAGGAATTCTCTTCACCACCTCTCCCTTCCTTGCTGCAAGCCGATAACGGTAGCGCGTGGTGAGGAAGATGCCGCTAGAAAGTAACGTGCCAACGACTTGCTTATCTAGCTCTTCGAAAGGAATGTGTAAGTACAGGTAAGCCAGATGTGCGTGGAGGATGCATGCAGTATGGACCTTGTTCTCCTTGATAGATAACGCACACCATCGCTCTATCATAGGGAACACCTGCTCGCTAAGCACCTCTCTCAGCTCATTCCGTTTGCTTTTTAGCTGCTGATACTGCTGTTCGTTAATCTCTAACCCCCGCACAAAGCTTTCGTAGCCAGTTCCGTTTACACACGTCTTGTCCCATTCATGGTGTTTGATTAGATATAACATGAAACCCTCCACCCGCACGAGTGTACGGGTAACGTAAAGGATGATCGGTCCAGTAGATTCCAGATATCTTCCCGTATCCATCTCAAGAGCTAACTCTAAGAGATCGCTGAGAGACTTCATCAAACCATGTGCTGACCTCTGCAGCTCGTTGAAGAGTAAGCCGTTTGGAGTGGCCAAGAACTGACGATTTTCCAGATAGGTAGGTATCTCGTTAGGTATATCCTTTGTGTCATGTTCCTGCCATAAGTCAGGCTCGTACAAGACTGCGTCCATCACAGCTTGCAATTGTGGCTCAGCCAGGGCCTTGAACCTTCCAGGATGTGCGAAGAAGTTCAGTAGAAGTGGGATTCTCAGATAAGGGACGGTAAGATACGATAGGAACAGTTCCGAGTCGCGCTGTGAGAGGCGTCCATTGAATGTTGGTAGCGTTTTGATGTGAAGGATATCTTCTTCGTCCACAACATCCACGCCAAGGATGTTTCCAGCGTCGGCACCACTCGGAGATCCCTTGTATTTCACGCCAAACAGTGCTGCCGTGATAGCGGAGAACACGCCCTTCTTTTCTTTGCGCTTCTGCCTCTCTTTCTCCTCGTTCATCCTGCGCTCCTTTTCCTCCTCTACAATTCCTACGCAACGAAGGCTGCGTTTAAATCCCTTAACTATAAATTCTCTTTTAGTTGGGTCGAAATTCCACTTCAAACGCGCGTCCTTTTGCCTCCATCTACGAATCTCAGGTAATGCTGAGTGCGTGGGGGTCATCATATACTTGAACATAAACACAATATCTCGATAATATGCAAGCTCAGGATACGCGTCAAGCACTTCAGGGTAGTTTTCACTGCCAACGAGATATTGCGGTCTAATGTTGGGATCTAATTCTCCTGGAAAGCCAATCTCCCAGCATAGTTGCTCGATAAGTCGTTCCTCTGCTTTCGTAACAGACATAGTAGTTTCAAAGTTGAACAGCATGTGGTCGTTCTTCACCTCACGACCGAGACCACGGAAGTAGTCAAGGACTCGTGTGCGTGTAGTAACCAGGTCAGGCGTGCTCATTTGCATAGCCACGCTTTCATGCTCGAAGGGCCCCATGTCAATGCCAAATGGCTGGATGAAAAATCGTGGGGTGGTCGGTGCCAAACCTGCAAAATGAACACACATCAATGATGGGATGTCCAAAGCCACCATCCTCATCACAGCATCTGCTACAGTGGCCATGGCAGCGAAAGTAAGTATTCTCGCTGCGTCAAAGCTCCGTGTAACCCGAAGAGACATTGAAGCAGCCGCAAAGTGTTGCGAGAGGCGGTGGGTTAGCCTCAATATATCCACTTGGGTCTCGTACCGAATCGGTTGCGCCCACATGCATTGTCCTCTTTTAGGATGATTTCGTGGTAGAGGCAATGAGATCACGGTGGTGAATAGGTGCTGAATCAAAGCTGTCCTGATGACAAACGTGTTTTTGAGCGTGTCAGCCTGGAACTCGAGCAGCATACAAAGGTGGTCTGCATGCCGCATTGCGTTGGCAATCTCGTTGAAAGTGTCAGTGTGATTAGGGACGAGGGTAAGCTCCACTGGTCGGAAAATAGGTACAAGTTCAGCAGGTCCAGCAAGATTCTCCACCGAACCCATATAACCATTGTCCGTTCTCAACCTGTCGAAGAAGGGCAGCGTTGTGAACCTCAGCTTTCCTGGAGGCGGTGGCTCAAGCACTACTTCCACATTGGGGCTATTATCCATGCCTGGTAGAACAGGTGCTGCTTCCTTGTCGTCGTCGTTTTTTGCTTCAGCAGCAGAAGCTGTAGTAGGAGAGTTCGGATTTGAGCGTACAGCACTAGCCTCCGCATCTCGCCCCCCCTTCCCGAGCTCCAGTTTTGGCGGGACTGACGACTGATTAATGGTGTTGAGTGCCGGGGTAGCTTCTATGGTGAACTTGCACAGTTGCTCCATCCAACGCATGTGCTTCCAACTCAAAAGTGTGTCAGGCCTTCTAGCGTTGGAAGCGAGCTCACGAGCCGCAAATTTCGTAGCTCTCCTAGCAAATTCGAGTTGGTCCGTCGTGCATGGCTCCCCAGCGTTGACTTCATAACTTGCGAGCCTTGCCATTTGCCAGCGAAGGCACACCGACACGTGATTGGCGTGGACAGGTTGCAGCCCTGTCATGCACAGGGCCAACCGTACAGCCTCACACACACAGTGTACTTGAGAACGATCACCACCGATCGGGGCAGGGTAGTAATGAGTGTACTTTCCATAGTCCTTCTCGTCCTGATTGCGACTCAGGGTTCTTGAGATTGGCTCCTCACTAAAGAAAGGAAGAAGCTGCTCGTACAAAACTCGGCCAGGGTCCTTGGTATCTGAATAAACTGCTAATCGAGTCATGAAGAACCACCATGACGAATCTACCACCTTCTCAAGCTCGCACTCCCCGATGTAAATGCCATTTTTGACACATGGACGGGAACCCAGCCTCATTGATATAGGGTGATACTCGTTTCCACACATAGATGTATTGACGATACCGACTTTCACGCGCCGCGCTTTTCGGTGCAGCACGATGATATATGGGTACCCATTTTGCTGTGTTCCTTTCTTCTCAACTGCAGGCACAGCGAGTACTCCAGGAACAAATAAGGTGTCATTATCGTGCATTTCGTTGATTCGATTACAAAGTTGTGTTAGGTAATTGTGCAGTATTGCATCATTGGCTGCATGCACGGGAAGCTTTGTGCTGATGGAGTGCGATCGTGTGAACGAATTCCGCAAAGTTTCTACTTTCTGGAAGTTGACGAGAGAGAAACTTGAGAACCATCCACGGCAGTATTGCACCATAGTAGAGAACGCTATTCCAACCCCACTGATCGAATCTGCGAATACACCAGTCACAGGCCGTGCTGGTAGTGCAGTAACATGAGCAGATCGTTGCTGATCGATCAAAAGCTCTTGAGCAAATAAGTAGCTTCCGAGGGGAAGCTTGCCTTCCATGACGTAGTTACCCGACACCTCATTCGCTGCACAAGTAGGTGATACGTCCACCTGAAGGGCCTCAGCTCCCACCTCGTTTTTAAGTTGTTTCTTCTCATTCGATGATGATAATGATGATGGGTCAGTAGCGAGTGATGATTGTAGGTCCAATGTCGTGATCTTAGCCTCGCCGCTGACCACCCTGTCTATATTAGGCACATCTGCAGGCTTGCTGCTTGCGGAGGAAGGGACGCTAGGAGTCGGTGGTGTTGGATCATCATCTTTAGGATCCACTACTACCCTCTCAACATAATTGGCCGGAAAGTATCTGTGTGAATGTTCATTATTACTTGAGATGACACAGTCAAAACTAAAATATGATTCCCTAGGAACGAGGATAATTATCATCATCATCATCATCATCATCATCATTATTTTTAACTGACCCAACATCTCCATTCAGCTCTCCGTACCACCAAGATTCATCAGTGTCGTTGTAAAGATTAATTATATCTCCTTCGGTAAGATTTAAACGAGATTCTTCCTTTACGCCAGGGCAGTCGTACCTATTATTCGTAGTAACAAATTGAATTCCCAGACTAGAGAAGAGGAAGGAAAGGAGGCGCAATATGAAGAGTGGTTGTTTAATTCTTTGTGGGGAATGGATTAAAGTGGCAAGCTTACAATGCCTTGACTCGTCCGATGACTTCTTCAGAGTCTCTTTCATCGCCAGCAGAATTCTCTGCTGCTGTTGCTAACTCCTGTTCTCTAGCTGCTGCTTGTTGTTCTTCTTCTTGTTTCCTCTGCCTTTCAGCCTCTTCTTGTATCTTCCGCTGCTCTTCTGCTTCTTTTCTGGCCTGTTCAGCTATTGCAGCTCTCCGTTTTGCTTCTTCCTCTGCTGCCGCCATCCTCCTCCTCTCAGCTTCCTCCTGCTCAGCTTTAAGTCTGGCTTCCTCCTCCTTCTTCCTTCGTGCTTCTTCTTCTGCTGCTGCTGCTGCTGCTGCTGCTGCTGCTTGGGCTTCCGCGGCGGCTCTTGATTCTGCTTCTGCCCTCTCGCGCTGATGCAATGGTTTGTTTTTGGAGAGGATTATTACTGTACTAACGTTTCAATGTTCGTGGTTTATCAAATTTACTACCGCTTTCTGTTCATCATCTCCTGTTGTGTTCAACTTCTGCACGAAATTTGCAGGAAAGTAGCCCTGAAGAAGATTTTTTTGGTGTTAAAAAAGAATGGCACAGACACGCAAACGCACAAGTAGTGCAAGAAAACAAACATTCGCAGCACGCACACACTACGACACGAACACGGATATGGTGTGGATCTGGTCTGGATGCCATCTCTGTTTCATAGGAACTATACCTGGTTTCCAGAGGCTTTCCCAAACCACCAGTCCTTGTTCGATGAGTCCACAACTTCAACCACATCTCCGGCCTACTCATCATACGTCAAATGTAACATTTTGGCTTTTAGATAATTAACAAATATGATTCCGATCAAAAATCAAGAGACTTCGACCAAGATTGGAAAAATGTAAATGAAATGGAAATGATAGCAACTAGAATTTGATTCGACAGCTATCTAAATTGCAGTCAGAGCTGCTTCACAACCTTCAGAGCAAGCTGATTTTCCCCATTTGGGTTGAATTCGTAGAGCGCCTTTACCTCAAACGACATTTTCACTCGCCCTACGCCTCACCACCTTCGTTGCTTCTAAGAAAATTGCACTGATCGAGTAATCAAGTGCTAAACAAAGCCTGCTCCTTGACAGGGGAGGGGGAGATATCAAGGCACACACGCTATGATTTCTTAAGCGAGTTCCCTATGGATTGTCGCTGGTAATAAATCCCCTCCGTTCAAAGAAAAATCGGAATTCCACGAGCACACATTTGGAAGAGAGACCACGATGATTCGGATCTGATGGAAGTGAACTCTGGAGTCGCCTTGGATTAGGTAAGGAACATATTATCCAGCTACTGTCGCATGGAAAGAACGAATTTCCTTCGACAACTTTTACACAATCAAATAATTACCTGTATTTTCTTTTAACGACTAGGCTAAATTGATGTCGTTCTATATCTGTCTCTATGTCAACATCAGTTTCCACAGCGCGCGGAAGCAAACACTCTTTTTTAAGCTAGATCTACTCCATTGTGCTTGAGTTTCATTCTGCAGTCTGTGGGATAACAAGGCCTTGAAGGGGAAATTATGGTAAATGATTCTCAAGGAGGGAGAAAGATCCCCATGGAGGAAGCCATAAATTCTATCGGTTTTGGCAAAGCACAAATGAAACTCGTCAGTAATTAAACATTTACACTTGATGCTGCGCTTGAATGCATGTTATGAATATGTGTATTTATACGTGTTATATGTATACATGTATCACATACTTCATTTCAACTATGAATACGAATCGTTGTGTATAAAATGTTGAAATTTTTTGGAAAAATAAACTTGTATATATTTATTCATATTTGGACTCTGTTTCAATATCATGTCATACACATACACACAGATGTATAGATATAGATGTAGATATAGATATACATACGTGTGTGTGCGTGTGTGTGTGTGTGTGTGTGTGTGTGTGTGTGTGTGTGGTGTTTGTGTGAGTGTCATCTTACACATATCGGATATCTTGAGATACGACGATCGAATATAGTCGCAACGATGCTACTATTACCACTATTGACCGTTGTCGTCAACATGTATACAGCCAATTGCCACAACTTGGATCAAATTCGTTTCTTGAGCTTCCACCTCCTCCTCTTACTTTGCTACTTGTTCTCATTGCTTAGGCAGCCATTACTGGTTTTTTCGTAGCTGCAGATGCTATGGAGGTGCTACGTGTTGTTTTGATTAAGAAATTAGCATCTCTATAGCCAACACCCTATCATCATCATTATTATCACGTGTGATCGTCAGATGATGATGCTGTCCTTCCTTGGCCCAGCGGTTAAGTGTGAATGGTAAGGAGACTGACTGCTGCATGCTACCAAGATCATTGTAGTGTGATAACAATCGCTAGACCACACCGATGTTGATGATGGTGGTGATGACGATGATGGTGGTGGTGGGTTCTAAACTATTTGGTGTTTCTTCTTCTTCATCTACTACTACTACTACTACTACTACTACTACTACTACTCAGGAACGTAGACAACGCCAAACTTAGTCTGTTAACGACAGTCGTTTTCTTTGGGATGTTGTTCGGAACATATTTCTGGGGAATACTTGCCGACAGGTAGTAATAGTAGTAGTAGTAGTAGTAGTAGTAGTAGTAGTAGGAGAAGGAGGAGGAGTTTATGATGATAAATATTTGGATAATCATCCATATGTATACCTACTATAATACATTCATTAGTATTGTTAAACAAAACGCGTTGAGCTTTAACAACTAATTACTAACGAGCTCTTATTGTGAATATGACCAATGTCTACCAATGTAAAGGTATGGTAGATGGAAGGCTCTGTGCTACGACTGTGCCTTCGTATTCGTCTTTTCTATTTTCAGTGCCGTCAGGTGATACAATTCTGCGCTCCTATCTCTCTCTCTCTCCCTCTCTTTCTCTTCCTGTGTTTGTACGAGTGTTGCTCGCATATAGGTTGCTTTCTCTCACTATCCTCCTCCTCCGCCTCCTCGAAGCTTCCTCACTAACTGACACTGCTGATCTGCTACTACTACTACTACTACTACTACTACTACTACTACAGTCCAAACTACGGAACAATTCTGTTTGCACGGGCTATGGTGGGATTTGGACTTGGTGGTTTTGGTGTGTCGTGGACATATTTCTTTGAGTTTATTCCAACCACAGATAGAGGAAGGTGTGTGCTCACGTTCCCACATAATAATAATAATAATAATAATAATAATAATAATGCCTTGTAAAGACTGCGACTTAATTATGATTATGTCATCAAATGAGCATCTTTATTTATATTGATGGTGTTGTTTTCTTCTTCGATTTTCTTTCTCTCTTTCTTCCTGCCTAACCCTGCACTCACCCACTCAATACTAGATGGGCAAGTATCATGATGGGGTGGTGGTCTTTGGGAACAGTGCTTGAGGCAGCTCTTGCTTGGGCAATTATACCAACACTGGGCTGGAGATGGCTACTAGTCATCTCTGCCGCACCTCTCCTCCTGGTATTTGTCGCTATTCAATTCATACCTGAAAGTCCTAGATTCTACCTCATATCGGGCCAAATGGAGAAGGCAACGGAGGTCGATTGCTATTCTCAAGCTGCTGTTTTAATTCAGTGGTAGTGAGTGTGAGAATTGTGGTCATTATCAACAAAGGTTCTTGAGGAAGTTGCACAGCAAAATGGATGTCACCTTCCAGAGGGACAAATCAAGCCTTTGGACGATGTAATCAACACTGTAGTCAATGAGATCATCGATAGCATCCGTCACTATCATGTTGTGATAGTAGCCTCTTATCGTTTTCATCATCATCATCATCATCATTATCATTATCACCATCTCACAACCACTGTTATGTAGATGATAAAGCCTAGTCCACTAGAAGTGATGAAGATCATCCTATTTAATCCATCTTGGCAGCGGCTCACGATGGTACTACTACTACTACTACTACTACTACTACTACTCTTGTCACTACTAATACTCCTCCCGTTTTCTGTTCGAAATCCCCGTCTGTCTCATGAAATGTTTTTCTCTCCAAAGTTTGTTTGTATTTCCCTACCCATGTATTAAACGTCATCGTCGTGATCATCTTTAGTGTCTTTGGACCCTCTGGTTTGCGAATGGTTTCTGCTACTATGGTTTGGCCAACACAATAATACACACATAACATATGTATACACACACACACACACACACACATATATATATATATATATATATATATATATATGCGCATCCGCACGTGTACATTGCTGATTAGCGTAAGGCAGCATCATTGTTCTATGGTAACTTTGGTCCTAATTTCCATATGCTCTCTTTCCTAAAGTTGTAGCAGTAGCAGCAGTAGTTATCGTTAGTGGTACTGTTGATAATAATAATAATAATAAATATCTTCAGCATCATTAATCTCCTTCCTTTCCTCCTTCCTTATGTTACGGCTAGGTTTGGTACTGATGACTACTATGCTCACATACCACGACAAGGGCAATGTTTGCGATAATAATGAGGTATAATGCGCAGTGGTAGTAGTGCGAAAAGAAGAAGAAGAAGAAGAAGAAGAAGAGGAGGAGGAGGAGGCACACACACAAATACTGGTGTTAAGATAGGTTGTATTTGATTGTATGATAACGATGATGATGATGATGGACTAATTCGTTTACAATGATGTTTGGTCCCGTACAACTTACTTACTTACTTACTTACTGCCTAATATAAACAAAAGATCTTCACAAATTCGGATTATACTGCAGTGTTCATTGCTACAGCTGCAGAACTTCCTGGTAATAGAGCAGTAGGCAGTAGTAGTAGTAGTTGTTGTTGTTGTTGTTGTGGTAGCTGTGTGTGGAAGAGACAGATAAAGCGGTGAAGGAGGGAAAATCGTCAGAGCTGCTCTCTTCCTAAACTGTCACAAGTACTAGTATTACTGCTGATGATTACAACACGACCAGGACTGGCACTCTCCTTTTCGATAGTGGATAGAATCGGTCGGAAACTTTCCCAGGTAGTAGCCCTTCTTCCTAGGTAGTAGAGAGCAGAGCCGTGTTGACGATGCAGCAGCACAGCAGCAGCAGCAGCAGCAGCAGCAGCAGCGGCAGAGACGACCGAATGTCATGCCAGAATGTTAAATCAGAAGAAGATGTCACAAGCATCCATCATCTCATGACACTTTGATTCTCGTATATATGAACTCACAGGCTTTGCTATTCGGGGGAACCGCAGTATTCATCATCGTGCTGATGCCGCTTGACGGACAGGTTGTGAAGTATATTGCTGTACTGGTGCTCGTGTTAATTCATATTTTGATGGCTTAGAATACATTATCATAACCATAATATATTCTGACAAAAAAGATGCAAGAAATCAATTTAACTAGTGTATAGCGAGTAAAGGAGGAGTATGAACAAAGAGCTGTGTCTCATCGTGATTTTTCCAATAATCTGTGTTATATCGGCAGACGCAGGCAGATGTTGCAGTGCTTTTCTTCGCTCGAATGCTTATAACCGGATCGTTCACTATCACATGTAGTAGAATTGAGAGAAATAGTACGCTAATTATGAGAAATAGAGTCATGATGATGGTGCTGATGATGATGGTAGAATGTGAATATGATGATGCAAGCATGCTAAAATATAGGCGTCGAATCGATGTTAATGATGATGAGGATGGAAACTCCTAAAGATGTTTTCTTACCCCACGAAAATGAATCATTAGATCTCTACACACCGGAGGTCTATCCGACCGATATTCGCGGAACAGCGTTTGGATACGCAAACGCATTCGCACGTATTGGGGGAATGTTGTGTCCTTTCGCAGCCCAGGACCTTTTCTTAGGGGTAGGCGCGTGGGCAGCGGAGTTATTGCTCGCAGTCATGGCTGTCGCCGCTACGGTTTGACGACTAATAAGAGCCTCTTTAAATTGTCATTTGAGGTTTGTCTCTATGCATGCGAAATTGACACAGACAACAATGATAAACTAGGTTGCCAGCTTATATCTTCCCATTGAAACTTCCGGCAGAGAGATGCAGGTGTTACTATCTTGATTAATAATAAAGTACAGAAACTACACGTTGTTCCTAATGCAGAAACTACAGGTTTCTCAACCACACTTAAGGTGTATCGCCTAAATATTAATTGTATTTCAAATGCAATAATGAATATTAGGATAATCTTAATGAGGGTAGCATGGTAATGAAGAAGATGAAATCTGGGGCGCTACTTAATGTAAACTCCGAGCCGTTGAACCCCAATTCAAATGCAATATATGAAGAAGCAGAAGAAGGGAAAGGATCCCAAAATGTAATTGGAGATAATGAAAACGCACTACAGCTCGATTCAGATGGTCTCGCCGTAGAGCAAAATTTGCATTAAGAAAGCTAGAAAGCTCCGTAATCGACTAGAAACTAATACGCATCTCTAAATGCCCAGATGTAGATGCACATACACAACTGCATCAAATGTGTAACGAATGGCATGAATTTTTAATTGAGAGTCATTGAGTGCACATTTGCGCGTTCATGTGCGCCCAGGTGCATGCTTTTTGCGAGCGTGTGCTGAAACTTCGCACGTCCATGAAGCTAGTGTGTGCACACCCTCATCATGAGCTTGCAAAACTTGTGGCACGCAAATGCAAATGTGCTAGCGTGTTCAAAAGTGGCAAGAATTTTTCAATTTTCGCCCGCTGGCAGGCTAGCAGGCGTTGAAAAGTGAGGTTTTCAAGCTGAAATTCGAAAAAAAAATCAAAGTTGAACCTCAAACAGGCTCCAGTGTGCTTCCAAGCTCCAATTGCAACGATTGAGCGCGCCAGGCCGCACGCGCAAAGCACAGTTTGTTCAAAACCCACTCGTCACCGGGATTGATGCAGTTGTGCATGTCATTGCTAGCATTGCGGGTTCATTGCAACGCCATGTAATTGAGCCATTGTTTGTGTGTGTGTGTGTGTGTGTGTGTGTGTGTGTGCGGGCACATGTGCCAATTTGAACAGCGGTCCACCGCAGACTGTACTGTGACACGACACAGCCTTGCTGCATTGTGTGCAATTCGCTTTTGAGCTGTTTCAATTTAGCAAATTGTGCACAAGTTGATGATGCCGGCTAGCTGGTCGCATCACAGCACACAACATCAGCATCGCGATCGATGGCATGACTTTGCTGAGCATCGTCGTCGCCTTGTTGCATCGCAGCAGTCGTGAAGCACTACTAGACTAGATAGCTAGCTCTGAAATGCAAAATGTGTGCTTGCTTATTATCATTACTATTATTAGAGTGATGCTGTTGAGGGACTCTGAAATGGTCATCCACGTACGCATGTCCACACGCAGCGCGCACGTGGCCAACAAGGTGTTAGTTACGTGTACGTTTGATGCGATGACTGTCCCTTACTATAACAGCCCACACGACGACAATTCACAATCTGAAGTTTTGATTATTCACACTACTGCGCCTTACTGACTAGTGACATATGTCCACCACAGTCACCATCTACTTGTGCTGAGCATATTTAGACATGTACCTCGACGATACAATACCACATCATCGCAACACAATGAATACCGGTCCACAGTTAAGATACACCATCGTTGATTTATTTTATGATAAATAGTATCGAAAATCGAATTCGTCTTCAATCTGCTGCAACGAGCCTTGTAATAATAATTCTAAATTTAGTTCCTTGAAGAAAGTATCCATATGATTCTATTATCATGGGTCTGTACGATATTCTGTCATGAAACATGCCTCTGAGGGCTACTACGTTACTCTGGTACTTCGATCTCTTTAAGTGCTTGAAGCATTTCCATATATCTTTTAAATTCTTTAAAATCATGCCACGTTTTTATTCGTCCCTCAAAGAAGGCATCTTCATGTTTTTTCCATGCAGTCGGGCCTGCACTAAATTCTTCCTTTGTCAAACATGCTTCCGTAAGTTTCTTAGTTAGGACTTTCTTGTCTAGGTCAACGCCAATCAAGACAACTTCTGTGCATCTGTCACCAACCTGCTCGTCCCACCTAAAGAGAATCCCAATATCATTGCCGAATACACCATGTTAGGTGTACATGTAAAAACTCACATCTAAAGAATATCGCTGAACAATGTATTACCTTCCTCTTTCCTTCAATGTCTTAACATTTTTCTTGTCGATTTCTGACCAATTTTTCTCGCCCTTCGCTTGGAAAAAAGGTATCTGGCTTGGTTGAATGCTTAAATGTTTCCCAGCGGATTGGATTTGGAATGGAAAATCATTGGCATTTGCCACCCAAATTTGGCCCTTGCTGCGGATCACACCCGCTGCGGGGTGTCGCTTCCCCCCACCCGATTTTTTGCCTAGTTTTTTTTTTTTGCCTAGTTTTTTTTTTTTGCCTAACCGAAAAATTTGATATAAGTGAGAATAGCGCTTCGTCCCAACACTTTCAGCATCATCAGCCCAATCTAGGCTGACGGTGTTGAGATAATGCCACTTTCTAAGGACCAGCGTCTACCTTGCTGCTCTGCGAAAATTCGTTCCAGCTGTCCGAAACCCTTTATGACTTGGTATAACCTCCTGTTATGGAAGGGTGTACGACTGCGAAACACGAACGATGAGACACCGTACTCAATGGTTTCTGGAGTGTGTGCCGGTTTCATAAGCTCCTGAATCCAGCCAGCAGACATTTGAGCCTTGCAAACAAAAGGTAGTAGAGTTTAAGGTGTTTTAGGAGTACATTAAGAGCAGGGAGTGTCCGGCGTATACCTCTTGCAAATCAAACAGCTTGGTGTCGAGTATCTTTTCCAAATCTATCTCGGACTTTGTGGTTTGAAACACCTGGGGAGTAGGAAAATTTAGATATCTGTAGGAAAATCTAGACATTTACTAAATACGTGGGAACTAATAACCAGGAGATTTGAAGAGGGGATTGAGATAAACACTACAGCAAAAGGTATTATCACCTTTGCTTTCGGGTTGAGTTTCTTCACGATTCCAACCACCTTCTTCATCTCCGGGGAATCAACACCGCCAAGAAGGTCAGTCTTATTGAGTAGGATAACGTTGGCAAATTCAATTTGGTCGACCATCAGATTAGTAAGAGTTCGGTCGTCATCTTCCCCAGCGACGCCCATATCAGCATCTTTGAGCGATTCAACAGACTTTAGAACTTTGAAAAGTGTGCTGCTATCGACTACTGTCACCATTGTGTCGAGACGGGCATAATGCGATAAAGCTTTGGGGCTATCGTCGTCCACTGGTATGGCTGAAAAATTAGAGATCGCATAAGCTATTGGTTGCAAATTTTGGAAGTTATGATATTAGCGAGTATACTACAGCTACTACTACCTGGTACAGCTTCGCCTTTTTTTACTACTACTTTCTCCTTATCCTGTTGGCCTGGGGATATTAATAGTAAAGGGGGGGGGTAAGGTCCGCCTCATAGTCCTTCTCGTAGATATCAAAACATTTGATTTACTTTGTGGAGCTGGCTTTTCTACTTTCTCCACCTCCATTGGTTCCTTTTTATCTTGGTCGTCTTCTGTCGAATCACCCGCATTCTTACCATGTTGGTGTGCTTCCACCTTTGGGGTCACAGTCATGTTATCCACATTCATGACAAATGTCTGAGCAACAGGAAGAGGCTCTGATATCCCCGTGCTTTCAATTAAGAGATAGTCATACCTGGAAAAAACAATGTTGGAATACCGTCGTGAGAGGAGGTTTCCCGCAGCTACAAACTTAAAGGAAATAATCTCACTTCTGTTCTTCACTGAGTTCCTTCACCCTTTCAAGCAAATCGCCTCGTAGAGTGCAGCAAATACACCCGTTCTGCATTGCAACCATCTTTTCTTCCTGTCGAACAAGCTTTGTATCGGCGATCTCCTGGGCATCGAGATTGAGTTCGCTCATGTCATTGACAATCACGGCAACTTTCAACTCTTTCTTGTTTTGGAGAATGTTCTTTAGAAGGGTGGTCTTGCCCGCGCCAAGGAATCCAGAGAGAACCGTGACAGGAAGCTTCATCGTGGGAAGGCACTCTTCAAGCACGTTGGGTTGTGGCGATCGGATGGTCTGATTGCGATTCGATCTAGTCGAGATGCGGGTTGTTCCGAGTCGCAGGTTGTTCCGAGTCGCAGGTTTAGTTCATATTAGGTGATTTCTCAATACATTGGCCAAGTTAGGAGTGCGATGACTCACAAAGCTCTTGCGCTGCTGCGACTACGATCGAAGTTTACAGCCTGTAGCTCATAGTGCGTCTACGAGCGCGATGTCGCATGGAATAATTCACCACAGATTGTTGTTACAGGAATAAGAATCAGAGTATCGTGAATTATGACGAGAAATTACAAAAACCTGTTCGACGATTAGCTAAATGAGACAGGATTTTCTGGAAGACGCAGCATTTGAATCGCCTTTCCTTTAAAAGATATCACTTCCCGAAACGCTGTTCCAAGAGTCAAATTTCATAACTCAACTGAGATAAGTGAGCTGTTGCCAACATGGATGCAAAGAGCTTCAAGGTGAAAACTAATAATCCACCCACTTATTCGCCTCTCAGCCAGCACTTACCGTTTGTCATACATTGATAAGAAAACGAAGTTTTTCACCTCGGCGAAGACACGAGCGTCATTCATCGATGTGATTGTATGGGCAATCGTTGCTAAGGGACCCACGGGAAAGAAACTTCAGGTAGTACTCACGTAGATACGATGCTTCCAATTCTGTCTCAATGCATGTAACTGTCAGATAGTCCAAGCCGAGATTATAAAAGCATTACAGAAGGAAAGTGCTCTTGCTGATAGCAACTTGCATAGAAAGGTGATACGATTCAAGATATTTAGTCAATGAAGATCATATCATATCTCCCGTTTCTTAGTCCTTTGGAAACCTCAAGCAACTGTTCAACGAAGAAAATTTTAATGGAGTATTTACTTTGGATAAGAATGTCGTTATTTTGGAAGTAAGTAACGATGATGAATAGAATAGATTTATGTTTTCTGAACTAGTGATTCCCATAGAAATTTGAAGCACTGAAAGACTCTGGGGCGCTTTCTGAAGAGGTATAGCATCAGGCAAATTCACATTCATTTAGATAGCACTTATTTTCTCAAACTTCGACGCACTCATCTTTAAATTGGTTTTCCATAGACACTGAAAGCTGTGAAAGAGGCATATGATATGATATCATAAAACCTGTTGGCAAGATAGAACAAATCGCACGTCATAGAAAGCAACACAAATCATCGTGTAATTGAAATGTATTGTATTTTGAATCAAGACAAGCATACCGCCATAAAATTCACAATAGAGGTGTTTCCATCAATCATGCAGCAATAACAAATTGATGCATCATGACCGAGCCCCTCTGCAGCCATGGCACCACTATGTACTTGCAGCAAGACTATATACTAGTCCTGCATACTAT
Organism: Bigelowiella natans CCMP2755; assembly: GCA_000320545.1. Taxonomy (NCBI): domain Eukaryota; phylum Cercozoa; class Chlorarachniophyceae; genus Bigelowiella; species Bigelowiella natans. The sequence continues at coordinate 82,732 of ADNK01000260.1, read as the reverse complement.
CACGCCCATGTATCGATAGGATGTGATGCTGTCCTTTGGCCTAAGAAGAAAAATTTTATTTACATTAGCGCCCAAAAACTACTCGCTACGATGTTGTGCTGTCTCCTAGCGCTGTGTAAATGAGACGAAGGGACGGATGTAATGTAATGAAGCGATGACATTTTTTTAATAGCTATCCTAATGCCGCTATGACTATGCAAAGCTGCGGCTACTATGCTACGCAGCGCTGATATGTTGTGTAAATAACTGTGTTGTTAATATAACATATGCGTATAGCTACGACGTGCCCCACGGTACCGTCGCAAAATGCACCTACTTACTTACTTATTAAATTTACTTCAGCGCCATTCTAGCACATAGATTATCATTGCGTTTGTCATAGCACTCGTCATCAATATTAATTACATTGATTGACACGTATATGTACATATGTGTATATTTATATATTGTAGCACATGAGCATTTTAACTAGATTTTTTTAGAAGAATAATCATCATCTAAAAGTCGACGGCTATCCACATTTCTTACTGTCCAACTTGCCACAACAGCATGAACTAACATATATAACGGTTGTTCATAACTACTGCTGATCTTCCAAATATATCGTAGTCTCCATCGCGGCAGATATGCGGAGGTAAAGAGCAGCAATGAGTACAACAATGACCGCAATCACAACGACCTTAGCCGGCCCCTGATCTTCAATGGTTTTCGTTCTTTTTGGATCATCCTTTGTCTTCTCGAATTTCTCTCTTTTGATCTCCCCGCCTTTCTCAACAGACTTAACAGACTTCCATTCAGAGTTTGTATTCGAGAGTGTCCCCTTTGGAAGTGGTTTCGGAAGTAACGTGCGGGGAGCTCGCAGAGAATCTCTGAGAATCTTCCCATTCAGATGAAACTTGCCCGAGCCAGTAATTTTGACTTCGAAAGTCCTCCCAAGTAGCCCCTGGATTGTCAATGAAAGATCTCAACAATAAATCTTGAATTTGAAGATGAGGAATTTATTAATACAGACGCACCTCTTCCATCGGTACCAGAATTTGGTCATAGCACTTGTTGTGGGCGACATAGTGTTTCCTGCATCATAAATATTAGACATTCATTTAATGCAAGCCATCTCTCTTTCTTCCCATCTCCATTTTGTGTAGCGATATCATATTCGTATACATACATATTATATATATATATATATATATATATATATATAATAACATATATATAATTTACAGAGAAAGAGAAACAAACTACTTGTCTTTTGCGATTTCGGTGGCCAAAACCTGAGAAAATTAAGAAAGCACTCGTTCTCGACTCACATACGACGACGTAGTAAGAAACACTTCATATCACCATTGTCGTTATCATCATCATCATCATCATCATCATCATCATTCTATGAACAACAACCTTATAAGTTTTCCCAACTTTCCCAGAAAGAGTCTGAGGAAAAGCAACATAATATCTACATGATGTGTGTTGTTCGTAGTACCATTGAGAACAACCAAGCATAACTTGAACTAATTGGTGGTTTCCATGCAGTAATATGGCCGAAGTATTTATTCATCGTGACCATCTTCTACTGTATTTCTCTTATTTTCTCAACTAAACATGCCCTTCCTCTCCTCCTCATTCTCCTCCTCACCATCACCATCATCACGGAGGACTTTTTCCGATGATAACCAACTGACCTCATAGGAGAGAAAAAGCTCTGTCATTTCTTTGCTTCTGCGCTTAACCTTAAGAAGCAGTAATTGATCGTTTGGTGGATGTATAAAACAATAAATTATATAAAGTGCAATGTAAGATTGTGTGCCATCTTTGTGTCATAACAGTGAGTTGTTGTTTTACCTCCTTAGTATTGACCCTTTTCATTTTTGCCTAGAGTTATACAACATCACCACAATTCCAATAAGACTCATACTCTCTCTCTCTCTCTCTCTCTCTCTCTCTCACACACACACACACACAGAGAGAGAGAGAGAGAGAGAGAGAGAGAGAGAGAGAGGAAGAAAGAGAACTTAATATAGAAAGAGGATGAGGAATGGGGAAATATTCATGGGAAGTATGCTATGAATTCAATCATTTATTCTGAAATATATAATATGTATATATTTATTATTTGAAGAATGGTTTTGCTCACCGCTGGAGTGCCTGGACGAGGATAAAATTGAGAGATATGAAGTGCAGGAAACTTGTACTTCTTCACTAGAGCCAAGGTCTGTGGTAGTTACAGTAGTAATGGTGTTTGCTGCTTTTAGTAGTAGTAGTAGTAGTAGTAGCAGTAGTAGTGGTGGTAGTGGTAGTGCGGATGAAGATTCATAATACAACAAATTATGGAATGAATGGAATAATGATGATGAGTATGGTGGCTACGACGTACGAGTTGTTTTGCTTTCAATGCCTACTTCTATTCCTACTCGCAGCAGCAGTAGTGGTAGCGATAGTATTACCTCTTTCCAATCGTCCACGCTCTCTTCAGGAAACCCACATATTATATCCGTATGGATGCTCATCTTTTAGTAGTAGTAGTAATAATAATAATAATAATAAATATTAGTAACAACAATTACAAATGGTGAAGAGATGATGGCGATAATGATCGTGTTTGAGGATGGAAGGTGATAAGTACGGTGGTAACTTGCCAACCAGTTAGCACTAAACAACGAATGATACTGTTTTGATGTTGATATGATACAAAATTATGATGTTGAAGATGACTAATCACTCTAATATCGGTCTGTGAAAACTTTGAAAGAAAGAATTGTGATGTATACGGCTACTACTCATCACAACAACATCAACCTCTGGCACGTTTCCTCGAAGGAAATCCACCACACGACAAAAATCAGCTACGGTATACTTTCTCCGCATTCGCGACAACACCTATCGAAAGGAAAAAAGCAGCGTTTACAACGAATATGACGATAACTTCGAACAACTGCAATATCGTTGTTGTTGTTGTTGATGATGATGATGATGTGCTGTTCGTACCTCATCGGACCCGGCTTGTACGGGAACATGAAGAACGGAATACACGCGTGGATGCTGATATATTAGATGTATTAAAAGTATATTAGACGTTTCTTCAGGTAGAGGTGGAACGATTTGTTTATAGTATTAATACAGATCAATCATTTATTTTAAAATATTCAAAGAAATAATTATCTTCGCATCAGCCCTACAACCACTACCACTACTACACCTACCACTACTACTACTACAACTACTTCTACTACACCTACTGCTACTACTGCTACTTCTACCTTGAATATCTCTGCCATAGGAGCAAGGTACTCTAGAAAATAGGGAGGGTTGGACATCCCCAGCTTAATCATCACCTACATTCACGTCAAGCTATATGTCAGATCATGATGATGAAGATGGTGTGATGATGGAAGGAGGTTTCGAACGATAACAACTCTATTAGCTAGTTAGTACTACGAACCCCCTCAGGCGATAACAACTCTATTAGCTAGTTAGTACTACGAACCCCCTCAGGCGATAACAACTCTATTAGCTAGTTAGTACTACGAACCCCCTCAGGCGATAACAACTCTATTAGCTAGTTAGTACTACGAACCCCCTCAGGCGTAACTTCGATAAGATCCCTCATCAGCTGCGGCAAACTATACCTGTGAGTAACCAAGAATGTTTTACAAAATACCAAACCCCCCCCCCACACACATACACACATGATATTATATTAACAATGTAACACGGCAGAACACTATTTCTTCTTCTTCTTGTTCTTCTTCTTCTTCTTCTCATCATCTTGTATGGAAAGCACATATGTAGAGGTAGTAGACTACAAATGTAGCAGTATAGAGAAGCAACCAACCCGATATCTCTTCCATAAGTGCCGGTGTCTTCTGATGTCAACCAGATCTCTCGCACCTTATTTGGGTTGTGAGGCACAGGGTTGCAGAGAACAATCACGATCGACAAGTAGAAAGAAAGGTGATGATGATGATGATGGTGATGGAAATGCCGAGATAATCATAATGTTTTACAGTTATTTAGCGGAAGTTTCTTTTTGCTTCTCTATCGTTGTCTTTGAATTTTTTGCTTGTCGTCGTCGTCGTTGTTGTTGTTGTTCTTTTCCTCCTTCTTCTTCTTCTTCTTCTTCTTCTTCTTCTTCTTCCTCTTCTCCAAAGTGTGATGACTATCAATGAGCTTCTTCAACGTATCAGTTTGACTCACCCCTTGTCGAATCGCAAGCTGTGCCCGTTGGACCTGAAACAATATATTATTAATAATAATATCATCATAATAGCAATAATTGACACATTGTAGATATTATCCTAAGAAGTGTATTTTAGTTGCCGAATACATAAATATTCACACTCCTTGGTAGTCGTCGTAATAACCACCACAAAGAACCACCATCATCATCAACAACAGCGTCATCGATTACTATTTCGGAGGGGGGGTAGCTTTGGAGATCGCCCCTTGCATGCTTCGTTTTGCAGTATGTGCACTTGAATTGGTGGTGGTGGAAATATCGAGAGTAATTAGAGTGAAATTCAATGATAAGAAGAATAAGAAGAAGAAGAAGAAGAAGAAGAATTGGAAGAAGGAAAAAAGGCGAATAGGAAAATATGAGCGGAGAAACGAGAAAACTCATTGCTACATATTTACGATAGCCACGACGAAAACAGGTATCAGATGGAAAAAGAGATCGACTACACCAACACACACACACACACACACACACACACATATATATCAGCGGTATAGTTGTTCTTTTATGTGTCATCATCTCCCTTCATGATTCTTTCTTTCAATGATAGCAGCGCTGTCTTCGTCTATATGCGACGTTTTTCTGTATCATCATTATATTATTATTATTTTTATTTATTGTTATCGATTCCTCGTCCCCCTTACCTGGTTTAGACAGCCTGAGTTTATACTGATGATCTCAATCTGAGAGTAGCAGCAGCAGCAAGATTACACATCATCAGATAGTATTTTTAGAAGAAGACTTGATGATGAGATATATGCCAAATCATCAATGGCTTGGAGGCATTACAAAGTAAAAGAATTCAAGAAAAACACATCATGTAATTGTTTCTCGAGAGCTACTTCTTCGTAACTCGACGATTTTCGGAACGAGAATCATATGGTCATTATTTATGTGATGGATAGGATATCTTCACACATTATTTATTTTATTCTAAATAGCAATATAGTCTCTCAAGGAGACAGAAAGAGAGGGAGGGTTAGAAGAGGGTGATGGGGTGGAAAGAGCATGCCAAAATGGTAGTAGCTGGAGTTATAGTTGTAAGCAGCCGTATTACAAGAGGATTCTTGCGAATTTTGGGAAGATTAAGAGTCCCTTGCGGTCCATTGACCCTATCTTTCCTGATGAAAAGGGGTGGGGGGGGGGGGGGGGGGCATGCATCACACTACCGATTCTTTCGCTTAATACATAAGAAAAGGCCTATTCACTGATTTCCTCCTCATCTTATCGATGTATAAGCTGTTGCTCTCATTACTATCATCATATTATTCCTCGTGATAACCAATCCATCTATGAAACAATTAATGAATAAAAATTGTAAGGTGGGGATACGTCACTACTTTTCTCTCCTGGTTGACAGCAATCGAACCGAATGACCCTTGGATTATTGGAGAACATCAAAGAAGTCATGATGATGATGATAAAGAAGAAGAAATAGAAGAGGAAGAAGGAGGAAGAGAGGACACAAGAACTTGTGAAGATATGTAAAACACTGTTTCCTAATAAATGTTGGCAAAGACCTTGAGCGTCTCCTCCGCGACCTAAAACACAATAAGTGGGTTATTGACATCATAGACAAGATACTCTCATATTCCCAGCCTGCACTACTTTATAGGTATATGTAGTTATGATTTGGTAGTTGGGAATAACCTCTACGATTCTGTCAATCTGATTGACTCCCAACAGCGAGGCTCCTATTGATCACAAAAACATAAACAAAAAGACGTCTCATTTTTCACGCTGTTGCTTGCTGGGAACGGATAGTTCTTGTGATATTACTACTACTACTTACTTCACTGATGATCACTACATACTACCTTGAAATATCTTCATTTTGGGGTCACCTTGGGGCACACATCTAAATAACATCAACAATAGCACATTACTTAGCAGAAACCCTATTTCTACTGCTACAACTATTACTATTGCTACTACTACCACTATCACCACTCCTCTACAACACGTGAAGGATGCCAGCAGCACGTCAAATAAGAGCATGGTGATGCATGCTTCTTACCCGCATAAAACCATTGGCTTTTTTAATTCCTTCCCGGCTTTAATTGCGTTGACAAACACGTCCTTTGAGTTATGGGATGACATTGTGTCATATGGATGATGACCATGACTACACATGATCATCATCTTTTCTAATTCTATGCAAGAAACAGTCGTCAGTCGAAGCAGCAACACACCTGGGATGGGGCCTTCACGGTGCAACTGTTAAGAACCTGAAAGAAGAGAAAGGAACACACCATGGAACTGCCTAGAATTTCATTTTGTTGACTTATGTTATAATGTGCATACCCAGAGATCAGCGTCCTCCCTTTTATCGACGATTTGATATCCGTATGTGGCAAGCTGGCCTGCTCAATCGATGATAATAAATTTTGTTGATTTTCTCTTAACGGAGGCTTATTTTCATATAAAGGTGTGTATCCGATGTCGCCATCATTGTTTCGTCACCTGCCATAAACTCCCCGTCACTATTATTATGAGAACATCCCCATGTTTTCACGTAGACCGATTGAGTTCCAGGTATATTTCCTGATGATTCACTGACGAACCAAGCAGCAGAATGTTTACGTACACCACTCAACCATATTTGAGGAGACTAATTTCAAGTTTTGTACATTGGATCCTTGTCCCTTCGCTTTTGGGAGCGCTTGAAACTTTTGGGCATCACCTCGAATCGTTCCTCACGTTGTACCTGCGTGTGGTAGGAACAGCTGAGCTAGTTTGAGTCTCTGTTTCGTTTTCGATCGATTAACCATCTCATCCTTCCCAAGATCCTCGATGTCATCCATGCTGCTATTGAAATCCTTAAACAGAGAGAGAGTTCTTTCCCCTGCCGCTGTTGTTGTTGTATGAATCACGTATGGAGGACGATCTGGGGGCCGTAACCTGCTCGTCGTGTGCGGCTATTAGAAGTTGTTGCGAATGTTGTTGCGAAAGTTGTTGCGAAAGTTGTTGCTAAAGTTGTTGCGAAAGTTGTTGCCGTAGCCGATCTACATCCAAGAGCAAAGTGGAATGCCACAGTTTTCTTCTACACATCGCCATTGGGAAACAGCGAGAACTGACTGGTGAAACCAGCATGAATGGAAAATTGTCTTGTTGGCTCAGTTGTTGCGAAAGTTGTTGCCAGCCGATCTAGAAGTTGTTGCGAAAGTTGTTGCCGTGTCACCACTCTCCTACATTGTAGGTGTAACTCCTAATAGTAACGAATACTGAAGGACAGGCATACTCGATTTAGGAGGGTCAACCCCCCCCCCGTGTGTACTGAAGTGTTGGCATTTTCATTAGCACCTTCACACTGCTGGATACCTACAACGTTGCATTTGCAAATTGAAGAAGGAACGATTTGACACTACTTCGTGATGGCAAAATGCATCGGGTCGGCTTCACTATCTGCGATGCCGCCTACTGTCTTAAACTTCCTTGCTTCTCTTTTCTGTAGGTCGTGGGAAGTAATCACTCCCAGTGGAGTCTTCATTCGGAAAAATCCAGATAAAACCTCGGAGGAACTCGGCGTAATCCAGCTTGGGGTATAAAAATTTATATCACCGCGAGCTTGTTGGAATTTCAGAACATATTTTTCCAGGATATAATTGACGCCTACGAGGTACAACAGCATTGGATACGGCACATTCGAGGTAGGATATAAACTCTTTACTCAAATATTGCAGACAGGATACTAGCTTACATTCAATGAGCTGAGCCAGAGTAACATTAGGTTGGTCACAGATTCGAAAAGATGATGGCTCAATCCTCTTATCCAAGTGCGTGGAGTCTGGGCAAGCCCTAGGGTGAATTTGACCCCACTTTGTAGCTATACGCTGCGAAAATCAACTGTAATACCAACCTCATTTTGTACTTGGAATCAGTAAATGGATTGTCGTTTCGAAGGGCGGTGTATACATCCGTTTGAGTCCGTCTGCAGAAGCGAAAGATGTCGGAGTGTTAAACATTGCGGTAATGCGTATCGAATAGCAAATACCACCATCTAAAAATTCAAAAAATTCTGCTTGCTGGCTTGCGCCAATAGGAGGAGGTTTTGGGATTAAAAACAGCTGGCGATTGGCTTCAGCACAAACGAGGTGGTTGCGTGAACTCCTTGGTTCTTTTTCTCTTGGAGGATAAATCCACTTAGCGGAATGAAACTGTGTATCCTTGATTTAGGGTGGTCATTAATGCGGAAGAAAGATGGAACAGTCCTCCTTGGAATGTACGTCGTGTTGCGAAAATTGCGTCGATCATAAGCCTGAACTTGTTGTATCCTGCAGCCAATGGGTTGTAGTCGCTCACCACGGCCTTAGAATACGAAAGTCACCGGACAAAGATAGTCAGCAGATTGGACTGCTAGTCTATGACGTAAAAAAAAATAATATTTGTAGTCATAATAACGATGGAGTAATGTCTTAATGCGCAATGCAGGAGAAGCTCGCGCAAATTCAACTTGAAGGCAAATGGCTGCAGCATGAAAAAGGCAATATTTCAATAATTTCTATCGTTCTCAATGTTTCATTTGTCGGCATTTTATTTTCAGGATGGTCGCAAATTGAAACAGAAGATGGCAAGCCTCTTCTCAATCTGTAGTTCTCAGCATTTCTTTTCATTGTGGATATCTGTATGTGATTGTCTCATTTGGACATTGAATTCAACGAATACATTGCGTCGTCTACTTCAGGATCCAGGCAAACACAGAAAAGAAAACTACAAGCGCGAAGGTCATAAATACCCACAACTGCGACATCATCATTATCATCATCTTCTTCTTCTGTTTCTTCCTCCACCCGCACCAGTTCTGAGTATTATTTGTTTATTCTCAGAGCAAGCCACAGAGCACCAACTTGGCTGATTCCGATCTAGGCTGCAACAGCGAGGATGAAGCTAAAGATCATTCGAAAGATGCTGAAGAAGATGCTCTCACTCTCTCACGTATGCTCTGTTGGAAAATCCTATGTGTTGAACTAGTCTTTAGTGTAAGCACGGAAGGGAGGAAGAATTAGACTTAAGAGGGAGCAACAAGGACAACAAAATAGACTACGTTCTGTTCCACTGCATTTACGTTGTCTCTACATTCTCTAAACTCCGCCGTGTCTTCATCCATCTCGTACAGGCACAGAAAGGGGGACTGAATTTGTAGTGAAGGAAGAGGATCAGACCACATTTGAGGGTAGGTGGCTGCGACATGCTGCAAATCAAAGATGAACGTAAAGAATATGTGCAATATAAGACGAAATCAGATTCAGTGACTAAACGACGGCCTATTTTTTCTTATGTCAAATTATGAAATCAGGGCATCGGAAGAGAGTTAGCTCCATACCCGAGTGAGCACAACAACTCACAATCGTTGTTAGACTAATGGGGAAATGTTTCCAAAATTTTATCTTTTCATATTCTTTTACCAGAAGAAGGCCACGAGGGCATGCACATGATTACTTGTCAAACAACTTTCTCTGTATTTGATTTTGATTTTCCGGGGTGATTATTTCTCGGAATATCGATTTGTGTTCTAATATACTTTTTCTACCGTGAGGAACCGTCTGCATCATAGATTAAAAGTTAAATTTCACGAAATAGCTTGAATATGTCAAGTTTGGCTACCTAAAGATTATTTCTGCACTCAAATCTACACATATCCCAGGTACTTCACACTACCTGAGGTCAAATGTGCCATCAAAAAAAGAGGGATCCTCGGAATTTGGAGAACGATTTACATTCGTATGTGGAAGTATGCGTTGTATCTTTGCAATACAAAGGGTACGTATATGCTTCATTTTCTCTTTGTTTAAATCATATAAAACAAGATGTTTACCAACAGCAACCAAGTTGATGTCAAGATGATATTATTCACACGTTTTTTGTTTTATTTTATGCAATCTTTAATTTGGTTTTTGGTTCGACGTTTGATCCATTCTTAATTGATATCGTTGGTTTCTGGTAGAGATATTGGAGGATGAAGGCAAACTTATACAACTGGAGAAAAATCTCAGAGAGACGGGAAATACAAGTAGAAATGATAAATCAAAATTTGTAGCATCATCCTATCTATCGATTCGCCGAAATTTCGCCTTTTTCCTGGAGAGAAGTTATTTAGTTATATTGGTTGCACTTAGAGGACAAGAAGACGGGTATGCTGATAATTCCGATGACCGTTGTTTGTGAATTTCAATGGAAGAAAGGAGGAAAGGTATCAAGAATGCATAGCTGCTAAATTTGCAAGGTTTCAGTCTCACACATTATATTTTGTGTGGGCAGGTCTGCATTATGCTCAAAACCGGGCAGAAACAGAAAGAAGAAATAGTCCTGAGAGTAAGTGAAAATATTTCATCCTATTCAAATTTGATAGACGATGCTTTGTTGTTCTGTTTCGGCGACTGATGCATGGTAATTGGTGCTCACTTGTCCTTCACCATAGGTCGTGTCCAAAAACCTCTATGATGCTGTCAAGATTTGCGAAAATCTGACCAAACATCTTGAAACATACAGGTCGTACATATCGAGTCATGATGTGTTTTTTGACGAATTGTTTTCTTCCCAAAGAAATCGAAGATACAATTTCTGGTGAATGTAGTTCTCATTAAGATGAAATACACATTTGTTCATTTAACCACGTGCACACGCACACACACATGCAAATGATGTTGTGAACATGCATCACCTATGGACATGTTCGCAACACTGCAGGAAAGGAGTCCAGAACAGCTGTGTCGGCCTACATGACCAAAAGGGGAAATCTGAAAAGGAAAAATCTGTTTAGGTGTCCTTTTACACGTTCACTGCCTACACCAAAAGAGCATTTATTCGTTGGCGCATATTTAGTCGTTGTCATCGACTTGACCCGGAGAGTCAAACCCCCTTTTCTGCTGAAATTGTGAAATGACATTTCCATTTGATTTTTGGATTCAATCAAATTCAGATCAATGTTACTTGGTCCCCATGCTTCTGTAGAATGAACATGAGAAATGTGCGCAATGTTGAAGAAATGCTCACATTTTGATGGCACAGACGAGGCTAGCACTGACATCTCGCAGCGCTGTCTGCGTGCGTAGATGCACATCAGCCCATGTAGATGTGCACACATGCAGTGCAATCTGTTGCATCAAAATTGCTGAGCATTAGTTTTGGATGGCAAATGTTGCAACTTGATGATTGCATTCTAGCATTGTGAGCTTAAAATGATTTTTGGACAATCAATTGAGAACGAACGGTCAATTTGAACAAACTGAGCAAAATGTTCATCAACTTATAAACTGACATGTCAACATGGTTTCATGTTGACAGTTTTGATGAGTCTCGCGTCTGCTCTGATGATTCGTTCTGACCTTCATTTTCTGGATTTTGCGAAGAAACGTCGCAGCGTGTCCAAACAACGTCTAGACGTGGCAATTGCGGGATTCATGGAATAACAACACGTGTGTGCGAGGTGCCGTGGATGCAAATGACGCACGACATGAGTGCAATGGCATGCCAACATGCCACTCTCATCGCTTCGGGATTTCAATTTTGATCATTTGTTTGCGCACATCGCTCTGTAGCGCTGTTGACCACGATGCACATATCAATGGCTGATACGCTAGCACGTTCGTGCAGGCAAGCTGCATGTGAACTCATTTGGTGCATGTGTGGATGTGAAAAGTGCACACCCACCTTTTTGCACACATGAATAACTGACATGCACATGTGTTTTCGCGCACACGCATGTGGACTTGCAAGTCGATCCCTGCAGCTAGCATGCGCAGCGAATTAGAGACTGCACTTGTGCATGCCACAGTGCTGCACTCCTAGCTAAGTGTGTGTGTGCGTTTTCACATCTGCATGGCATTTCAACTGGTCTTGTCATTTCCTTCTGTTTTCGATCAATGCCAACCCCAAATCTGTCGCGCGTCGCAACACTTTGCACTTTCACACATGGGTGGGCGGGATCGATCGCACACATGTCAGGCATGTGCTGTGTGATGAAATCATTGCACTGTTGATGAGTGCATGCTAGGAGACGTGCATCGTGTCTAGGCAGACCAAAAAAGAGCACAAATTGCATTTGCTCATTCATTGTCAGCATTCAAGAAATTAGTTTTCCTTTTCTCCGCCTTTGCAATTACAAATGCAAGCATTTTTTCAAATTACCAGGAGGATTACGCTTCCTATTTGTTTCTCCTTCAAGTTGATCTTGAAAAACACAATGATGGCGTAGCTGTTAGGGGAGACCATGCGGCATACTCTGTATCTTCATACTCTTCGACTTTAATTCCGGATATATTTTGCATGAAAAATGTGACGTTGAGCGGAATACCATTCGGTTTGTACCTACAAAAACACCCGGACACGTAATATCAAACTTATATTATTTAGAGACCGAAACTGTACTTATTTTCTTATTTTGGACATACTTGATGAGTACGCTTTCTAACATGTCCAAGTGACGTCCATCTGCATGGATCCATCTAAGTGAAAATTCATAAATTCTTCGTAAAGCCACCGCAAAGAATGGATTGGAAATGAAATATATTACATCGTTCTAGCTCTATAATTTTCTCTTCGATGCCTTAATGCTTCAACAAAAAGACGGATTGATTTCCGTAAATTTGATTGATGGTACCTATGCGATGTAAAGCTAAGATGACTTTTAGAGACACGTGGATAAAAATATTCATTTACACAAGAGACACGCCAGCTAGGCTACTCAGCAATCGAGGGACCACAGATCTTACATATCCGAGCATATCCTAGTATTTATGATTTAGAATTGTAGAAGAAGGCGGCGAAAAGGAGATCCAACGTTGTACCGCAAGACGTTGATTAATCCATGGCCGATAGCTTGGATCACGGGGCACCGGATAAAGTGTAAAAATAGCAACGCCTATATATGTAGCTAGTTCTTAGTTCAGGTCGTTCATGAATAGTTCCTTGCTTCGCTGATCACCTATTGGCAATGATCCGTAAAACACCTCTTTTGGATCCGGTTCGCCATTCTTGGTTCTACCCCCACGGGAGTCTGAATTCTGCGGTAAGTTTGATAATTCCGGCTCTAGTTCTTCTCCAATTCGGGTACACGCTGCAGTGGTCGAGGATGATGGCGTACTGGTAGCTGAAACGTTATCTTCCTTAACCTCTGGGTGAATAACTTGGCGCATCCCATGCAACATACAACGAGCGACAAATTGATAACACTTTAACGAAGCTCTGGCGGGAAATAGAACGGTTCGTCGACCTATCAACGGAAATTCTCAAACATAGCCAATTATTTACGAAATTGTGAGACTCTGAGACAGTATCAGGCATCAGGCACACTTATTATTCAATAATTCTACATAAATACCAGTTTCATCCCTCTTATTAGAGTCTGAATCATCGTTTGTACTTCCAAGGCATGGGGGCATAGGGTCTTCGATGTGTTCCCATAAAATATGTGAGTTGATTATTTATGGAAAAAATGTTTAGTACTGAAGAGTTGCATTGGATAGTGTTTATACTTTTGTATATTTGTATACATACATGTATATAATAGTATGTGTGTATGACATTACCTTTATTCCGCATAGACTCTCCTATCCTTCCATTCCAATTCTCTAACTCTTCATTGCACACAGTAAGCACAGTCTCTACGAATGTGGGCTGAGAAAGGCTACCGTCAGTTCATAAAGTTGTACTTTAGTCATAAATTTGCCTCTTTGTAATTTCTGATATACCAGCTAGCATCTTCTAATTCAATAAAAATAAATGAATCACCTTCTTTGCAACTTTCTTAAGGCGGGACCAGCTCTTTCCATTTTCAAGTCTGACTTCATTTCCCCCTGAATTTTCCACTTTAACCCTACATAGTAAAATCAAAGCACAGAAATCACGAAAATGGACGTAGCAGGTTTAATTTGCAATAAAATCTATACTATGGAACCTTTTCCTTTCCAAAGCCATCGACTGTGTTAATGCTGGAGATGTAATCCTAGTTGATTTCCTTCTGAAGTTAACATCTCGGTCATCACAATTATTGCCTCGAACAGAATCCGATACATTTGCTTTTCCAGGAACGCTATTAATAGGAGATGATACTCTTTGACTTGAAGTTCTTAGGCTCCCCAAAGGGATCTGATATCTCGTGTCAAAGTCAGGTGGTAGCCCGAGAGGATTATCCTCATTTCCAACTGAATCGAGAAGAGTTTGAAGCGAGTATGTCGCATTTTCGGTAATAAACCGTTGTGGATCGCGTGCTGTCGCCTCCAGTGCGCTCAAGGTATGAACATCACTAAAATTTTCTTGTTGACAATCTATGCCCCTATCTCCACTCATGAAAGGGGATAATTGAAGAAATGCCGCATTTTGCCCCTTTTTGACACTTTGTTGGAGAATATTCATTTGGTCATCATAATTCGTTTGTGGTTTATCGGATGAAAAGATTGTTGCATTGATTTTCCCCGTGGGACATTTGTTAGGTCTGTATGAAGACGATGAGTGATCAAGAGGTGCTTCCCCATTCTGGTTATTATCCCCAAGTTGATTAAGGTCTGAAAGATTCCCATTTCCAGCATCAAATATATGTGAGGAATTGTATGGTAAGTGATTAGAGCGGTTAGAGCGTTTGTCCAGAGTGGGCAACGATACTTCAGACGTATTTGAAGGGTTCGAAGAGTATGTTGCTAGTTGTGGATCTGGATTCAGATGAGAGAGAAGCTGGTTATGGTCATAAGGATCAGAAGAAAAGTTTAAGGTACTAGTGTCCCGTCCAGATATTTTCAATGCATCGAGAATGGGAAATTCCTTTTTCGTGCTTGGTGAGGAATTGCAATGTTTTTGTTGAAACTGGCCCTTAAATTCCTTCTTTACAATTGAGCTCGTATTTGAACGAGAAGTTTTCCCCCGTTTTTGCCCAGGAGTTGAAAGTGTCATCTCACAATAAGATGAATCAGCATTCAAAGAAGCTGCTTGTAGTGGAGTCTTATTGTGCCGAAGAGAATTACGGTTGCCGTTTAAAAGATCACCAGAGATATTGTTAAATTGTGGTGTTGAAGACCATTTCCATTTGCGAGTGACAAGGCCTCGGCCTCTCTTTTTGTGAACACTAGACATGTTCCATATTTAGTATGAGAACGCGAATCAAGAACATTCTGTGTACCTATCGGTGCATGAGTTTGCTCTACCCGTTCTTACACAACGCTTACATGGGCGTTGGTTGTCGCAACGAGTTTTTGAGTTTTTGCAGTTTACGCAAGCAGTTTTTACTCGATATTCAATGTCTGGACCAAGATGTCCAGTCTACACAAAGAGGAAATGGATTTAATTGATAAGTCCGAGGAAGAATCTCCATTATTCACCTGGAAGTACACAACATGATTTGCTGGGGCCCCATTTGAGTTCTTCCTCGCCAAAGGTGGTGGTGTCGGTGGCTAAACATTTGTTTAAAGAGTCATGTCAGTTGTCAGTTGATTGATGTGAAGTGCATGTGATAAAATATTCGATTTGGAAATATACCACGAAGTAGTTTATGACGTCGAGAATTTCTTCAGTGCTTTCGGACCTCTCCCTTTTAAGATGAGTAGTTCGTCCACCAGTACCCTTTTCACATTTTGTTACATTTTCCCTCATATCAAAGAATAAAACGCATTTTAAAAAGTTACTACATTCATCCTTTAGTTGCTCGGGGAAGTTTGATTTAGGCTGATTAGTAAGCCTGGGTGGACTGAGTGGCGATGTAGCAGTAGTGCCTGTGCAATGAGGGGGTGGCGATGGTCCAGAACCTTTGAAGTGGATGATGGAACGTAGCAAATTGTCCCGTGAGACAACACTGATAAGGGCCTTCGACCGTTAAATCCCCTCAGTTTTGACATCTAGGACTTACCCGATGAGAGATAGTTAATGACTAGTTTGTAAAATAACAACTGTAACAACAACAATAGCAACAACAACAACGACAATAACATGTTGCAGTACATCTACAATGAGCAGTGAACTTAGTGCTGCTGCTATTTATTGATGAATGATGAGTTCATGGAGTACTGCCGCCACTAACTGCTACTGCCACTACCACCCGTCACTACCAACTGATCGTCGGAAAGTCGGAAAGATCATCTGTGAAAGTAATAATATGCCCTAAATACACCGACGTGATTTCGGAACCTAAAACCTCCGAAATTGATGTACGACGTGTGTTGATGATGATATTTATATTTAGATGTTTTTACGTAGTATTGTGGTCTAAATATCTGAAAACGGACACACGAACGAACGAAACGAAATAACCACCTACTACAAAGAGAAGGAGGGCCTGGAGGGCGACGGGGAGAAGAGGGGAAGAGGACGAACCATGGAGGCAAGAAGAGTAACGATAGAAGAGGTCTCACCACCAAACGAGGTGGGAAATTCGAGGAAGGCACTCCGTGTAGAAGTAGAACCAGGTGCTCGGGCAAATATATAATTAGCAGTTCAGCAACTCATTGCACATATTTTCCACACAGTCACAGAAAAAATGGCTTCTCACAAACCTCTCGTCGCTGAACCAGTTGTTGTAGCCCTCCCAGCTTCTCAATGCGTCGAGAGAAAAATTGTCCAGGGCATGGTATTGCCACCGACCTTCCGCAATTCTCCACCCAGCCCAGGATGTGTAAGAGCTATTGCAGCAAGTTTTCGGTTTGAAGAAGCAGCGGACAGTTTGGAAGAAGCGGGAGAATATAGTGCTGCGCGTCAAAGGTGGAGTGTTACGGGCCAAGAAAGATAAATGTAATTATTTTGTCGAAAAATGATTCTTAGGCATGAAAAGGCCCTCGAAATTCTTCGACAGCTTCCACAGAAAGACTTACATGTCTTAGCTAATGAGGTTAGGATGTATCTTGCATCAAAAATTGGTGCAAACGTAAGTCAGCTGTGTTTTAATTAGCGAGCGTTCCTTCATAAACAATCTCTGGATCGCATTAACTCAATATTGTCAGGTGCTGCATGTACGCGAATTTGATTGATATCTCTTTATCATAGATCTGATTCTTCAATGAAAACGATCTGAATATTATTAACTTTCTCCATAGATTCGCCACCATCGCTATCTATAAAGGCAAAGTACCCAGTGGTCACCGCTTATTCGGTGAGAACTGAAGATGGAGGACGGACTGGGGGAGGAGTAATCGCTCGCCCTATTCCGAAGGCTGTTGCGACCAAATCTTACAGTAGTCCTCCTACTGGAAAGTCAAATATGATTCGTACTTTGGAGCGTACAGTTCATGATCTGAGTTGGGAGGTCACGAACGAACCACCGATGTGCTCAGATACCTTTGTAATGATGATGATGGCGACGATGCTTTAGGTGCACTCATGGTTTGATAAGGGACAAAGTAAGACTCCAAAGGCGGTGAAGACTGATAAGGAAAGTAAGCTTGGATTTACAAACTCCAAGCGATCGAGAAAGATTATCAAAGCTGTTGAATGTGTGCATCAAGTATTTGGTGCGGCTTTGCGGTGTTCTTTCATGCTGCACAATATGAGTCAACGACTAGATGATCCAACAAAGCCAGGTCGTCGTCGTCATCGTCGTCGTCTCAATATTGCTTCAAATAAACCTAAGATGTTAACATATTATCAATTTAGGTTCAGCAGCCGTTCTGGACGCCTTACATTTTTCTGAAGCCCTTTCTCACGATAGCTATTGCATAAATGTGAAATATAGTTTCACAACATATGCTCCAATCGCTTTCCGTTGCCTTCGTCATATGCTTAATATTACCGATACGGCCTACCAAAATTCGTTGTTAAAGCTCAAAGGCGGTAAGCTGGGAGCTGGTATATTTCCAAATTGAGAATTTCATCACAAGCACATCACATCAACTGACATGCCTCTTTCAACCAGGAAAAAGCGGTCAGTTATTCTACAAGTCAACAGATGGGAGATTTGTGCTGAAAACGTTACCTAGGAAAGAGGCAGAGGTCCTCCGATCCATCCTTCCCACATATTATTCCCATTTATTTGCAGCAAGAAGAGATGCAACGAGGATAAGATCGGCAGCATCATCCGCTGTTAATTACCCAAATATTCGACTCGGTGACGTCGGCTTGAGGAGCTTCCTAGCTAGATATTTTGGGTTATATTCAATCGAGATTTCCGGGGATAAACGAAAGATCTATTTAGTATGTATGGAAAACGCTCTCTCAGAGAGGCAAGGGATACGTCCAACGAGGATATTTGATTTGAAGGGCAGTACACAAGGGCGATATGTTCTTGAAGGGAAGGAAAAGATCGATAAAAATTATTCGAGACAGAGTGATAATGGCGATAATAATCCAGTTTTGAAGGATATTAATTGGAAAAAGTCTAACCTGAGGATTCGATTGCCAATGCAGATGTATTCTAAAGTTGAAGTAGCCCTGAAAAGAGATGTGGACATGTTGCAGAAGTTGAACATCTGTGACTATTCCTTGCTGGTGGGTGTGCATTCTCCGGAAGGCCTTCCTCATTCGTACTTCTGGGTGAGCATTATCGATACCCTACAGCTGTTCAACATCCAAAAAAGAAGCGAACGATTTATGAAGAAGCAGGTTTTAGGTCAAAAAGACGTGAGTTGCGAGGACACGCTGACATACGCAAGAAGGTTTTCGGAGTTTGCCACTAAATATGTATTTCAAGGCGTTGATGTCTCTATGCCGTATGATATGGGAGTGCAAGGCTTTGAAGGTTTTACATAACATGCAAAGATTATACCTCTTATGCTAGGCTAGCAAGCATGCGCGCTCCTTGGTGTCGTTTGTAAGACATCTAGACATGCATTTTGAATTTGAAATTGACACAACTGGTCGAAAGCGCAGCCCGCCACACATAGACACACAAGCAGCCTTGCTCCGCTCGATCAGATGATGATGTGAAGACCATGCGGTTTTTGAGCAAATTTGAAACGTGCAGCTAGCAAACATTGTGCATCATGGCCGTGACTGTTGTATATTGCTATATGAAAGAAAATGTAAAACATCGTGCATGATTCTATGTACATTTTATTAGGCAGGTGGTAGGGTTCTAAGCATGCATTTCGCGCTCTGTGGATTCATGTAATACCCAATGCAAGTAAATTTTTTTAATCATCCCTCAAATTCACATGACTCCAAATCCTCAGCAATAATTTTTTCAATAGCTTCCAAAACGTCATCGCACACGTAGTCTGGAACGTATTCGGGCTTGCTTACACCGTCCCATACCCCAGTCTTCAATAAGACGGACTCCCAACCATCTTTACAATTTGCACCTTTTGAAAAAGAAAAGGAAGTGCTAATCATGTAACGGTGGATAGTGAGCACTGTGACATTTAGTACTATCAGACATAACACGACACGCCATGCTCACAGAACAGAGCCCATATAACAGAGTTTTATACACTTCGACCATGGATATCTGAAGCAGGATTATCACCAATCCTGAAAGAGAATAAAACTTCAGGCAAAATATTATTCATACGATCCAGCTTTTGCCCGACCCATATACGACGTCTACTGGCCCGATGGCGTGTTTTTCAATTGCCTCTTGTGCGAAGGTATATCTGCAAATATGACATTAAGCTAAGGGGAAAGGAGAAAAGTTTCTGCATAATTTTAATAATTGAGGTGTTATCGTACGTTGGTACGTTTGGCTTTCCGAAAGAGGTGTAAGACATAGAAAGACCGCTCAAACGCTCATATACTGTGCGCAAAGCTTCCTTGAATGCGCCTGATCACGAACCGTGTTAAGCAGGCGAGAGCTCATTATAGCAATTCGCTGAACCTTGCGCTAGCCGAGGCATCGGGTGGTTTGCCGCATATATAAAGTCGGGATTCGAAAAGTACATAGGCGTTTGTATTCCTCTGCTTTTTACTCCAGCTAGCAGTGCATCACAAATTACCTTTTAACAAGAAAAAATACTGTTAAAATGAATCCCGATTTTACTTTATTATAGGGATGATGATCACTTGTATATCTCGACCCCAGGAGTCATCGTCGTGCATGTACATCACTGCTGCAATACTGTCAATATCCACTGGCTCTCCCTCTATGTATCAGTTCAATTAGCAGAAGGAAAATCTGTAAATTAGGCGACATTCTGGTAGATTGGTATGCCGGTACGCACATGTAAACTGTGTGCAAGCAAAGCACCTGGGGATTCCTGCTGATGATCACCACACGGCCACACATGTGGATCGCCCCGAACTACGTCTGCAATATGCACTGCTTTTTTATAACCATAAGCTTTTGCAACGCTTAAAACTCTCTCAGGTCCTCCGACTAATACTGCCTCATCTCCGTACCTGTTGGCATAGAATTACCAGCAAGAGCAAAATACCAGCACGAGCAGCATAGAAGTGGCGGGCAGTGGCCTTAATATATACATCTGTACGCATTGTTTTCCACTTCCTCCTCTAATAATGTTTTAATATCACCTGCTAACCAGAGATTTCATCGGAGTGTGAGACAAAACAATCTACCAGCATTCGTTATCATTTTGGTGGAAAAAGAATGAGATCTTGCAAATGAATAAATAAACTGTAATTATTGGTTTCACAGAATAAATAGCCGAAACCTGGTCTGCATGTACTGGACAGTTTAGCCAGCCGGCCAGCTGTTTAGCTAATTGTTGTTTGTAGCACATCTGGTTCATTGTGACATCGGACGACTGCTTTCTAATTACCCTTATCGCTTTCCATTCTCCCACCACCATTTGTAAGAAATATATGGGGTATGTTGTGCTCATGAACAAGTTTGATAGCCTGAAATCGTGACAACACCACAGTCAGTCTCCTAGAGAATTATGAGGAGCATACGTTACTACCTCTATTGCCTGCGACAGTACTTGATTTCCACGTATCAGAACACCGTCGATGTCGAAGGCAATGCCGATCCTAATATATTAACTGTTATCCTTGACAGTTGTTGTTGTATGCAGCTAAAGTGTCAACCTTCTGCGTGCAGATGCTGACATACGCCTCATCGTTCTTCTCGTATGCTGGTTGCCGTTGTTGTTGTTGTTGTTGTTGTTGTTGTTGTTGTTGTTGTTGTTGTTGTTGTTGTTGTTGTTGTTGTTGTTGTTGTTGTTGTTGTTGTTGTTGTTGTTGTTGTTGTTGTTGTTGTTGTTGTTGTTGTTGTTGTTGTTGTTGTTGTTGTTGTTGCAGTTGTTGTTGTGATGATCGTCGTGGATAACTAACGAAATAACATAGCTGGGAAGTCACACTAGGACGCGAACAGACTAACTAACTACTACTCTAACTAATTAATTTTAGTTGGAAAGTCAAGGAATGCGACTACTTAACTAACAAACAAACAAATGTGTCCAAACTTGTTCTTTCAGGATTCCTTTTCTTATCTTCTGCTTCTTAATACGATGTCGTAGGATAAGAATTACCTTCATAATTTATCAGAACGGAAACAGAGTACGACCTTGTAGTAAGTAGATCCGAACAATGGACCCCAAGTAATGGAGCTGTCATAACAACAAAGCGATGCTACACATCTAGACATGTGGCTCGGCATGGGGACTTGATACATCAAAAGGCACGGAAAAAAGGTTATTAAGAAGAAGGACGAAGGAGTATCAATATCCTTCATTGTTTGTGTGCCTAGGAAACGAGTAAAAAAGGAAGAGCAACTAGTCTACTGATGCTGCTATCTCATTCTTCTACTTTTCATCGTAGGAACATCAACATCACCATAGTTATCGTCTATCATGTCGAGGATGTTTTTTCGTGACCGCACGAGGGAAGAAAACGATGGGGATTCCCGCCTAGATAGCATAAACAGCAACGACACAGGCCTCCTATTTCATGACCACATCATCAACCCCAAGGATAAGCAACCACTAAAGAAGGTGTCACGTGATCCCTTCGATATAAGGGGTAATAATTATGGATGCTGAGCATTGATACATATTATTTAAATCACTATATGCTACTTATTTGCCAAGTAATCACACAATGCCATTGCAGCTCTGTTGGAAACCGTGGAACATGAGGAGAAGAAAATTACGGACGACGACGCAGCAGCTGCTCTGGTATCAAGGATTTCAAGCATAGAAACGGCCTATACCCGCCAGTTAACACCCCTCGGGGGCGGAAGACCACCATCTTCAAGTAGGCGTCATCCACGGTATCGTCCGCCTGTGGTTGATGTGTCATCTCTTACTACCCCTCCAGCTTGGTCCCGCAAATCATCGTCATCAACATCAAGAAGCGTATCACCTCCCGCTTCGTCATCAACACATCTGTCTCATCAGAGAGGAAAAGAAACTAAAATTAGAAACCCATTATCAATGGAGAAAAGTGGTGTTAGATACGGCGAAGAAGCGCGAGCCCAAAGTTCCGCATTTTCCTCCAAAAAATCGGTATTACATAATATATATAATATAGATTTCCAGGACCAAATCAGGAACTACATAAAGTAGTCTGCTGTGCTTTCTTACCTTGAATTATGAATGTTGTGATTATTGTGTTGGCGTACGCTTGTTACCACTATTTGCCACATGCTATTCTTGCACTGATACCTATCTTGCGTCGATATCTATCCTAAACAGCATTACCCCTCGTTTCCACGTGCTTGCCCATCTTCTATATTTGGACATTCTGGGAGAACAGCTGGATCAGGAAGTCTTACAATCGACGATCGGTCTGCCCTGGTATGCAGAAGAAGAGAGTGAGAGGGGGGGGGGGGTTTAGCATCCTATAATTAAATCCATTTTTGCCTGCTACCACAATGTTACGAATGATAATTTCTCTTTGGATGCTTGGGTTTTTTAATATTCAATTAACCAAAGATTATGTGTTTATCATCATACGAATCCTTGCCTTCATTGTTTCCCTACAGCATCACAAGTACTGTTATCAGGAGGGAAAAATTACGGATGACGACGCAGGAGCTGCTGCATTATCAAGAATGCCAAGCATAGAAGCGACCTATACTCGCCAGTTAACACCTCTTGGGGGCGGAAGATCGCCATCTTCCGGAAGGCATCATCCACATTATCGGCCACCTGTGGTTGATGGTCTTAGTCAGAACTCATTATCGGGGGATTTATTTGAAGATAAAAATACAAACATTAAGGTTCTACTTGATTTTCCTTCTGGATAGACACATTTTGTATGCGAAGCTGCTTCTTTTTAGAATGATTATGTCGCACTTTTGTGGCAAAATGTTCCTCCGAAGTAAGTAATATTGTCCAATATGTTGATTCGCAAATCGTCAAGACTGTCACAGATAAATGCCATATCGTTTTGCGCATATAAATAAGACCCTCATCAGCCATAGTCTTTCAAATAAAATTCAAGACTCTTCGATCATTCTAATAACCTATTGTTTCTCATCAATGAAGTCATTCTATAATGGGTTGTTGTTGTTGTTGTTGTTGGTTATGTGTTCTCCGCGGCAGAAGCAGCAGCAGCAGCCATCTAGCAGTAGCTCTGGGTTCCCTCTTGGTTCCACTTCTATGGAAGACCTTTGCAACTTGGCGACTAAGCGCATGGAAACCATTACAGAGGATATGGCTATCAGTAAAAACAATGCACGTTTCCACTTCTCATCAAAGGCAACACTGCCGTCTTACTTTGATCATCCATCTCCGCTCATTCCGAATCTTATTGTACCGCCAGCATCACAAGAGGCTGGACCATCAAATAGCATAGTTGATAATACTAACGACAATGATGATTACAATAGTAGTATGACTGCGGTACAGCACATCGTTGGCACCCGCCAATCTCTTGCGAAGGATATTACTAACGATGGCTCGGAGTCACCTACACTTGGCTTGTTTCCACCACCCCCACCTACTGATTGCGGTTTTAACCAGTCGTCATTTCCAATGCCTCTATTCGGTAGAGGTTCGTTCCGTGCAGATTCTTCATTATTAAGACCCCTGCAAAAGGGTCAAAGGCGCAACGTATCTGGAGAATCACACAATATTGTTTCTCTTGCCGATGATGATGCCGATAGTTCAGAGAAAATACCATCAATACCGTCACCTCCAATTACGGGGCTAAGAAGCCCTGCCGCAGTCAAGCAAAAGAAACAACGGTTACCCTGCGACTTATGTGACAAAACGTTCAGCACCGTGGCTAGTCGCACAAGACACATGAGGATACACAATGACATTCGTCCATATGAGTGCCAATATTGCGGAAAGAGATTTAGACAAAATGCGCATTTGAAGAAGCACATTCGGTTGCATACTGGCGAAAAACCTCATGCTTGTCCATTCTGTAAGTGTCATTCATTGCTAATCACAATATGTATTAAAGTAAGTTTCATTGACATTGGTTCCATTTCTATGTTTCATAAAGGTGCCAAACGTTTCACACAGAAGAGCACACTCACAGGGCATGTTCGGACAAAACACACAAAAGAGACACCTGTACCATGTCCTAAATGTGATGCAAGATTCCCTACAAGAAATCATCTCCGAGCACACCGAGAGAAATGTCACAAAGATGATTGATCGAGAATTGACGCTTGATGCACTGTGAGCATGGCCTAAGCATGCAATTGATTCACATTTGTCGAACATGTAACAGTAGCAACAAGTTTTGGGACTTCCCCCTCATACGAGGTGACATTGATGGCTGGCTAGCTGGGGGCGTGCAATGATAATAGACACAGTAAAATTTAATATTTACATGTATATATATATATATATATGTATATAATATATATATATATATATATATTATTTTCACATTATAGAAATTTTATACATATTGTGTCATAAATGTACCTGATGGCCGCATGCCAAAACCCAATTTCACAGCATTTGCATGAATGTTAATTTTTGCACGTCTGGACGTCTAGCAGTCAGATAGACACATGCATGCACACTTTGACGCGTTTCTGGTACACTTGTGCGTGTGCACTAGTCTAGTAGTGCACATGCTGCAATGTGTTCAGCGCATTCTAGCATTGTCCACATGACGTGCCACTCTTACTAACTCAGGCTAGACCAACCTAGCAATGCAACGTGACGCTAGCAACCTAGTAGCAAGCTCTTGCGCTACTTGTAGCCTTTGTGGCTCTAAGCGTTTCATGGCTCTGAGGCTAGTAGCAGGAACATGTGCTGGCATGCGCTACTAGACTGTGCAACGACAACGGTGACACCCCACACAGCGGTGTGAGGCTCGCGCGCACAGCTAGCTCTGCCATGCTAGCATGTGGTCTAGAGCTAGTCAGACGGTGCGCGAGTTTGATGTGAATGACGATTGATGTGTGCACGCATCAGCTCAGCATTGCAATCGCACGCTGCACCAGAACATGCACGACCACAGCGCAGACAGGCCAGAGAGGGCTAGGTAGCTAGCTAGCTAGAGGGCAGTGCGAACGCAATGTCGAAGGCAAGTTGGACCACTTCAACTAGCAAAGCTAGCAAGCAAGTGACAGTGTGCCCACATCAATCGGATGTGGGAAAGACAAGCGCCACGTCGGGGGCAGGACGATGACAACAGACGTGGCGCATTTTCAAGAACCACGTTGATCCGAAACGGAAAGGTGAACAGACACACTTCTAGACTTGCTTGTTGTGCTAGCTGGCTTGCTAGCTTGGTAGCTTGGTAGCTTGGTAGCTTGGTGCACAACTTCCAAACGCGCCAGAAAAGGATGATGATGAATGAACGAAACTGAAACATTGATTGCGATTTGAAGCTCAACACGATGCACAGACAATTGACAACACTGAATGAATGCATGAGCGACGAACGAAGCAACACCAACGGTTCCGGCGCCATTCTGCATGCCTGGACAAAATTTCCATTTTTCAATGTGGGTTCCGTGGGTGCGACACCATTTATGTTGCATTTTCGAGTAATAACGGCCGTAAGAGTATCATTTGATGTAGCCACTGTGTCTCCAAGCACCTCTGCGCAACGCAACCGAGCACACACTCAGGAGCTCGTCTCGTCCACGATGTCGGCGTCGCTTCTTGTTCTATGGGTTTTTATGGCGACCCGTGTCTTCAGCTTACCGCCGTCAATTCATTGTAGTAAATCTATCTTAGCTCTTCCGAGAACCTCTCTAGAACAGGCACGAAGGTCCATCAACACAGTGAGGAAAGTTAACAGCCTCACAGTGCTCTCGACGAGGACCATTCGGAGAATAGAGGAGCAGGCCTTCTCCACATTGAAAACACATGTCCCCTCTATTGTCAGACAAGGAGAGCCCGAGGGGAAACGAGTAGAGTATCCCTCTGGAACACCTGTCATCTTCGCTTGTGTGAGCGGAGGCTCGGATTCGATGGCTATGCTGGACATTTTGAGCTCAATATGCAAAAGAGTGAATGTACTCTTCGATCTCCGCGTGGTACATTTTGACCACCAACTCAGAGGTGCGTGAAGCCATCATGCACGAATCCAGAATTTAGAAATGAACACACGAGTGAAAATATTACTCACATATTTTGTTACAGGGAAGGAGTCGGACCAAGATCGAGACTTTGTTGTTGATGCTTGTAAAACAGTTTATGGAATTTCTAGTTCAAAGGTTCACATGCGATTCTGGGGAACTACGAGCAACCCCCCTCATTCCTCAGAAAGTATACAAGAGAAGGCGCGACTATGGAGAAGTTTTGAGCTTGAGAAACTGGTCAATTTGACTCGAAGTACTACAAATTCTGAAAGGATACCAGAGGTTTTCGTAGCAATGGCGCATCATGCAGACGATAGGTTTCAATATTTCCTTTTGTTAACTCAATACTATTCTCGTATTGGTAAAATCAAGTCCACCTTTCCAATGACCTGTCTTGTTCCATGATCGCAGCGTTGAAACTATATTGATGAAGCTTCTGCGTGGCACGTCTATCTGTTCGATAAAAGGCATTGACCCTTTGGTTAAACAAAACGGTATGGTAATGACTTTGTTGATGAAACCAGCCATAGACCTTAATTAAGGGTTAAGGAGGAAAATAAGTGGTTGTTGGTAGGATTATAATGTAACTTATGGCATCACAATGGAGGAATGAGAACATATGCTATGGCAGACAAAGATACTGTTATGATTGCCTGTACACAGGAGTAATGAAAATCCGGCCTTTGCTGAGAATATCCAAGGCAGATCTTCGGTCATATTTGATTGAAAAAGGTTTAGATTGGAGAGAAGACTCTTCGAACAAGAAAAACGTTTATCAGCGCAATAAGGTAAAACAGGTTAGATGGAGTATATTGTAAACATCTGTGTAATAATACTATCCCCAGATTCGAAATCTTTTAATCCCACTATTGGGAGAGATTGCTGGATCCCCCAAGGCATTAGCGGATCGTTTCTCGGAACTTGATCAACAGGTGTGATTGTTCCAACCACTGATGCTCTAGCAATATGAATTGCGATTTCTATTCAATGGAAACATTGTTACGTATCTGGATCAGGATGTGAAACACTATAATAGGTACGTTTTTTGGGCGCATTTGTGGACGAGGAACTACAAGCAGGTGAGACCACGCAGGCAAGTATATTTATAGTCCAGAAGGAAGCACCGGTATTTCTGGAGCGTGAGAGACTGCATCGCTTTCTAAAGACAAAAAAAAACGGGAATGCAGTCTGTTACAAAGCTGTAGAAGAGGTTCTTAACATACTGCGAACATTTGATATTGTCTCACGGCATATTTTTCGATACACAAGGTATGGCAAAAACTCTCCTCTACACACGAAAAACTTGTAGAGTTAGGCGATAGCAAGTACGCTCGTGTCAAAAGTTGGAAAGTGGAGGTTACAGAAAAAAATACAGATGAAAAACAGTAAAGAAATGCTGTTGGAAGAGAAAGAAAAAATGGCCTTATTTGCAATGCTTTCATTCATTTCTGGTTACAATGTAAACTCGTCGTTTAACATTTATGGTTGGATTGATATGAAAAGACCCTTATATTCAATGGATATGTGTTGGAGTTAAAAAGCTGGATGCTACAATGCGCATTAATGTCCAAAATATTATAGACATGTTAAATGCGTAGAATATTATACATTTTGCATGCATAAGCCCGTACACAATGAGCACAGAATGGAGTGTGGATCAGCTAATGCCCTAGGTCACCCCCCTCTGAAAGCATACTTGTGTGTTAAATGAAACGTTCGTAAATATGTAACCCGTTAAGATGTGGCTGGATTATTTCGTCACATCGATGTGGAGACATTTATTTTTAGCTAGCGGATGGTATTGATCGATGTGTTACGTTTAAGCACCCACCGCGGCAGCAAAACAGTCTGAGCAATGAGAAGTGCTCGCGGCTGCTGGACAATGCAGATATCCGGCAGGGCTGCTCTGATGCATGTGAGATCTCCGACTGGCTAGCTAGAACACTGCTGCTAGCACTAGAAGAAATTGCGCAAATCTATAGCTAGCTAGCTAGCTAGTATCATAGCGCCAGGCGCGTCTAACGTGTAGCGAAACTGTAGATTATTGATGCGGGCGCTAGCGTGCATTATCATCGCATCACAGTGAGTGCACGCACAGCACACCATGCCTATGGCTAGCCATGTCTAACCAGGTTCAACACTATATCTAGATAATGCTGTATTCGCTGCTTTGCTAGCTAGCTATTAGATTGCAAAGCTCTAGAGCTACACAAGGATGGCCACTAGCTAGCTACACCATTCTAGCATTGATGAACAAATTTAATTGATTAATTATACCCGTCTCTATTTGTTTCCTAGCTAGCTAGGATGCATTTTCATGCGCATGCGCCATGTGACCAAGGAAACAAATAGACACAATTTAAGCGCTGTAGCCGCTGCATTGAACAGCTACATTAGGATGACCATTGAAACAATTTAAACATTTCATTACATCCGTCTCATACTCTAGATACTAGCTAGCTAGCTTGCATCCGTCTCATGTTGCATACGCATTATCTAGTTATTGCCCGGCCTCTAGATATCTAGATATAGCGGTACAATAACATACATGAGTGTCTTTCACGACATTCACTAGTATTACATTACACGCCGCAAACATGAACGCTGCAAATGCAAACATTCGTGTGGGTTCAAGGTCTGCAATGCATTCTCAACCCAGCATGGCTAACATGCCTTCGCAGAACGTTTCAAAAGAGGGAAATATATAAAATGCATCCTACTTACAAATTTTTTCCGTAGCAGTTACGCACATGGGATGCATGATATTATAATTGTTTACTTGTCAATCTCCTTTTTGAGCTTCTTTATCCACTATGAGAGACCATTGTGGTGTCTGTGTTCCAATCTCCATTGGTGCCTGAAATCGTGGTTTTATACTGCTCGGGGAGAGGAATTTCAATAGGGTCATCCTTTGAGGTTTTCCCTGGTAGGACAATATTGGTCTCGGAGATGTTTGAAGTAACAATTTCGGGAAGGTTCTCGACTGCCAATTCGGAGAAGTTTACTTGGGTTCCTTTAGATTTGTCAATTGCAACGGAGGGCACAGCTTCGCGGCAGAAAACCTTGCACGATTCACAATCCACAACCTCAAAGGTAGAGATAACTTGGTCGAAGATGATGGTTGCGCGTTTGCATCCCTCTGTGTTAAAAAATAGGTGAGTGATGGAGGGGAAAAGTGAACATTATCTAACAGAGGGAAAAGGGAACATTATTTTAATGATGATAACTTACGGATTGTGATCGATTTGATCTTTCCGGGGATAGTGATTGTGCATTTTTGCGCGTTGAAGACGTAGACATTGTGCTTTAGCTCGACGCCTTCAACCTTCTTATCCTCCACCATGTGCTCAACCCACCATGTACCACGGCGGAATTCACAGGATGGTGGCTTCACCTTAACAACCTTTTTGACAGTCTTTTTCTCGACTTTCTTCTTTGCCTTTGGTTTCAATCCAGGCTAAGGGTTATTGTACTTATGTGAAAAAATATTGGAATATCAATCAAATATCTTGGATCAAATAATTTTCACTCGTTTTTAGAGTATGAACTCACTGTTTTTTCATCGCCTTCTTCATCTCTTTGGTAACTTTCTTAAGCTTGAAGGCTGCAGTTGCTCCCCCAGCTTCTGCACTCTCACACTGTGCACTTCCTTTATTAATTTCTGCGAAAACAGCAGACATTCCTCCAGCTGAGGTTTCCTTCTTCGGCGAATCAGAAGATATGACCGCAGGCGGGGGTGCCAAGCCTACAGGAGGGCCTGCAATTCCTGCTGGTGGTGGCGGGACGGCAGCTCCACCAGTTGCAGCTGCTCCTGGAGTCCATGTCTTTGCATCACCGCCCTTTTTGTTCCAAGCAATTTCTGCTGCATGGTATTTTTTAACATAGTCCTTGAAAAATACTCCAATCGCTTTGGCTGTGTTGACGAACGCCTGATTGTTAGTTTTCTCTTCGCCTTCCATCTTTTTTGCCGCTACCAGAATGCGGTTAAGGTATACGTCTGGTAGAGTATACGAATCTTCGACAAACCCACGAGGCTTTGGAACAAAGAGAAAGTTCACCATTTGGAGCATTTCTTTCCATGCAGTAGCGTGGTTGTTGAACTTTCCCCGCTTAAAAACAGCTTTCTCTGCTTTTGGGAAAAGTTCCATAACAGGTTTCATTTTCTCCATAAGTACTTTCTGATCTGGCTTACTGCAATCTGCAGCCATAGTTAAGGTTTTTCCAATCTCGGAGTAAAAAGTTTCAGCCATGGAGTTGATACCCTGACAAGAATAATTATGTGTAAGACAAAATAGTACATATCACTCATCTCCTTTCCTTTTATAACAATATACCACACACACACACACACACACACACACACACACACTGTGTACATGAGAAGAGAGAGAGAGAGAGAGAGAGAGAGAGAGAGAGAGGGAGATTACCAACTCAGATACTCCCGGGATAGAACCAGCAGCTTTCACGAATGCAGCAACCTCATTCTCCAAGAACTCGTTGTAGACTTCAACAAATTTAGCAGCAGGTGCAGCTGTGCCAGAAGGAGCTGCGCCTCCAGCATCTCCGCCTCCGACATTAATAGTGCTAGCGAGAGCTTCGAGTCTCGCGACAACTGCTTCCAATCGAGCTTTGAAAAAACGAATGCAAGTTTGAGTGAGTCCCAGAATACAAAGTTATTAAAAATATCATCACATAAGGATAAGCGTTTTCACAGTTCTTCTACTCATCGCAAAGGTTTCCCAATCACTCAACTAAAGGAAAACAAAGGTGCGTCTACCTGCGACGTCAGCCATCCTTGATAAAGAATCGAAGTTCGAGATTTGTAGCGAGGAATGTGCGAAGCTTGTGGGTCTTATTAAATCGAAAAGACAATATTTTTTGTCTGACGTATTTAATAAATGCAATGTTTTCAGCCTCTAAACAACGATCTTCAGATACTTATGTATCTTTCCATTAATGAGACCTACAATTTACTGAAAACTCATTGTAACGAGCAAAATAAAGATGGAATCTGGACTTTAGCAGCGAATCATAGTAAATATCCTATTTTTTCTATATTTTTATGAATCTTCTTTTATTAAATATAAGTCTTAATCTTCCAAGATTTTTTGAAAGGATCCTCCGGTGATATCTTTTTGGGAGGAGGCACAGCACGATTGTTGCATCGACTTGACAACACTAGCCAATGTTCCAGGAAGGCCCTGCAAATCTATCATGATTAAAAATAACTTACATCCGCGGCACGAGCTGTGGTTGTCTCTTTCTTACATCAAAAATACAAGCAGATAAAATATAAATAGAATGTTTTTTCTTCGAACGACTGCTATCGTTTACGAACAATTTTGTTTTCGACAGACGGTTCGGCACAAAATTCTCCTTGGCACGTGGGATCATATTTTGGTTGTCAATCATGCTACCCGCTTGTCGTAGAAGTATAATATCATGGTTTTCCTTCAGTGTTGTCAAATTGCCGAATGATAAAATCCAAATTCAGACAAGGGGACTTTTAGTTTTAAATTCAAAACTCAAATTTAGTGGGCATTTCATGTAGCCTTTATTGGTTTCTGGCAATATTCCCCCATTGTCGTACCTAATTCTGTATATTTTTACATCTCTCAAATCTTACTGCTTTAAAGTGTCCCCCCCCTGGTGATGTGCACCCCCTCCCCTGCCCCCCTTTTGTTAATATTGACAATTTTGTGGAGATTTTGAAAACGATGAATAGTGCAATATAACTTAGAAGATTAAAAGATATCATTTAAATGCTTCATACGAAATTGAGCCACTGACATTCTCAAATAAGTGGAATTTGTACTTTCCCGCGTTATTTTGATGATTCGTAAATTTTGTTTCCTGTCAGCATAACTTGGAAATCGACGCCCCAAACACCATAATATGCGAATTGAAAACGAAATAAAACTTGCTTTCAAAGATGTTTTGATCCGGCCAAGAAGAAGTACTCTTCGCAGCCGCTCTGAAGTATCACTCGAGTGCAAATATTCATTTCGACATTCCGATCAGACCTGGCAAGGTATATCCATTTCAAGTGAGCAGTTTGATTCTGCCTGGATTTCCTTAAATTTTTTGCATCTCTCGTATATTCAGGTGTTCCCATTATCGCTGCAAAGTATGTCTTCGTTCTTCATTTGTTTAACTTTTGTTATCATAAAACGTAGTTTAAGTAGAATTTTCCACAGCATGGACACAACCGGAACTTTTGAGATGTGCAAAGCTCTAAGTAAGCACAAGATGTTGACTGCGATTCACAAGCACTATACGGTCGACGAGTGGAAGAAATTTATCAAGGAAAACCCAGAATGTCTCGATTACATTGCTGTGAGCAGCGGAACAAGCGATAACGATTTTAAGAAGACAGTCGAGGTATGCAATCGACAAACAATCAAGTTTGATATTAATTGTGTTTTTCCTTAAAATTTGGAACAGATTGTTGATTCCTGTAAGGTGTCTACGATTTGCTTGGGTAATCAAATCCCACTTTTTCACATCACAGATACTTACCTGTCACTTTTCTACAGATATTGCAAACGGGTACTCAGAGCATTTCGCGGACACAATACGTCGAGTCAGAAAACAATTTCCCAAGATAACGATCATGGCGGGAAACGTTGTCACAGGTATAATCAGCGAGAAGATATTAATGCTTCAAATAAGGGAATGAGTGTTTAACGTTCATATGCATCCTCACATTTTGAATCCATTCGTGGGGCTTGGTACTAGAAGATCATACATAAATTGCTTATATTGTTACGTAGGCGATATGACAGAAGAGCTTATTCTCGCTGGCGCTGACATTATCAAAGTTGGCATTGGACCTGGTTCCGTATGTACAACTCGCAAGAAAGCTGGAGTCGGTATGTCTCTGTACTGTTGTTAAGACCTCTGAAAAAAAAGATATCAATATTAGGATATCCCCAGCTGAGCGCCGTGGTGGAATGTGCCGACGCAGCACATGCTCTGGGTGGGAAGGTGATTTCCGATGGCGGCTGCACAAATCCCGGCGACATGGCCAAAGCTTTCGGTGCTGGCGCTGACTATGTGATGGCAGGAGGAATGTTTGGTAAACACCTCGTTATTGCGTAAGATTAACCCAGCGTACACAGAACTTGATCCTAAGTCGAAAAATGAAAACAATATTTCAAAAAGCTGGACACTCGGAATCCGGCGGTGAGCTAGTGACAATCAACGGGAAGCAATTTAAGGAATTCTATGGCATGAGTTCCGCAACAGCAATGAAGAAATACGTTGGCAAGGTTTTCGCAACGAGATCTTTTAGGTGCAAGTTCAAAAACCGATTTATCGTAGGTTGCGAATTACAGGGCCTCTGAAGGAAAGACTATTCGAGTACCCTACAGAGGAAATGTTGAATTTACAGTTCTTGATATGCTCGGAGGGATTCGTTCGGCGTGTACTTATGTTGGTAATAACTCATATCCGTAATTTTCCTTCTTTCGTTTACTTTATGATCTACTGCTCAGGATCTGCAACCCTCGAAACTCTTTCTTCAAGAACGATTTTCATTCGAGTACCGATGCAAACCAATGAAGTTTTCTCGAGATTCGAAATAAACATGGGAGTCAGCGGCTACCAGAGTCCTAAATCAAAGGAAAATAAGAAATGAAGTTGGAGCTGTCAGACGAGGAGAAACGATTTTATGTGGACTGCACGGGATCGACTAACAGATTCTTCGATCAGCAACTGCATCGCATGTACAGACTGCCAATGCAAGCTATTTGCCTGGCACTGTGACGAGATCGCCATGCTAGCATGTACATGCATAGGCCAGCATGCATAGTCTAGCTAGCGTAGCATGGCATGTCTCAGTCATATAGAGTTTCATCACTGCATGCTGAACCATCCTTATTTAAAAATCAAATCGATCATATCTGCTACTAGCTATCTAAGCTATGCTTGCATCCTGCTAGCTAGCTAGCCTGCTAGGCTAGCTAGTTCTAGAGCTGTATACTAGCACTAGAGTAGTACAGAGTATGCTAGGTAGCTAGTACTAGCTAGCTAGAGCGAGTACATAGTGTAGATCCGCGCGGGTTAGCGAGGAGCCAGCATCACTAGATGATACGCACTTTCTATACAGATCACATTGCATCATTGCATGATCGAAGTGCTAGCGCAGAGTGTGTACTAGCACAGCTCTTTCGATTCTGCTAGTCTGGAATCATGCTAGCATGCATTGCTTAGATTGCTTGGGCTCTAGCTAGTCCAGATTAGTAGTGTTAAATGCATGCATGCACTACTAGCTGGAGTGCGTAGCGTGTACTCTGCTAGTTGTGCGTACGTACTGTGTGCTGTGTGCGCACCAGCGCGATGCGAACTAGCAATGCAGCGATATATAAGGATAGCTGCGACGTATGTATTGTACGTAATAGAGTCATAGCAGCTAGATAGTAACGATGAGTGCTTACATGCTAGGATGCATACCAACGACAAGTGCAACTGGATCGTATGTGTGTCTACGTGTCTATGTGTAACTAGCCGACGAGATAGAGAGGTACGTCACTCGATCACAGCACGTGATGTACTCTAGTACTTACAGCGCGTGATGTAGTTCCTACATGGATATCTAGTCGCATGCCAGGTCATCATATGAAATATGTGTGTTTGCGTAGCGTGACACTGTACTAGTGTACATTTATATTTTCGATACCACTGTGCACCATGCTATCATGCACTATTCAATTTTCCAAGCTAGAAAGTGCGTGTCTAGCTAGGTGTGCGGGCTATGCCTTGTCAATTCAAGTCCCGTAAATAATGCAAATATTTTAGGACCACTGAAAGATTAAATCCTTAGGAAGAGAGCTTTTCCCGCAGCAATTGCATCTCATGCTTCAAACCAGAATTTTGGGCCTTATTTTAGAGGACAGAACATTAAAATCAATTAAAGAAAAAATGGCGGGTCATACCTTCTCCCTCGAAATTTCTCTTTCTGCTTCCTCTAGTCGAATTGCTAACTCATCTTTGGCCCGTAAGTCTTCATCGACCCCAGCCAAGGCCCTCGATATCTTTTCGAAAGCTTCAATGAAGCTTCTCTCATCCTGAAACAAATATTGTTGTGACCCACAGTTTCGACATGTAAGACGAAATACCTTTTTCGATGAGGAATATTTAAAACCTTCCTCTTTCACCTCTTCTAATCCTGATGCACGTATGAAAGTCAGATGCCACCCTGCCACCTCGTTGTTCTTTGTACCTGATTCGTTGCGCTTCCCAATTATGTCATCAAATTTTCCTAACATGTTCTCTACTGAGAGTCGCATCTTGTCGGATATTACAGGCTAACCACATAACAAAACATCGTCAGCTCCTGGAAATTAGACAACATGAGCGATAAACCTTCTTGGATGATTTGTTAATTGTCACGTTTGCATTTTCTTTGTCCGTTGCTGCCGTAGTCCTTGCAGAAAGCCCAAGGTGTTTCTTGGATCGTAGGACAATGCCACCTTTACTTACATTACGAAGCTGTGCTTCAAGTTTCTGGACCTGCTTCTTCAATTTTACATTTTCCTCCTGTGATTAGGTTACGTTTAGTTTACAAGTGGAAATATACTATTTGCATCGACAGACGACCTTGATTCGCATGTGATGTTGAATCTTCTGGTTCGGATTTTGATGCCCTATGAGCTTTGCGTTTTCGTGCTTCAACCTTGAAATTGTTTTTTTAGCTTTGTCGCCACTCGTCAAATGCTCACGAATTGTCTGAAGAAATTTATAGATAAGATACTTAAATCAACGCAAAGAGGAAGAAACCTTCTTTAATTCCTCATTTTTCATTTTTAGAACTGTCATCTGTTCATGACTTTTAGCCTCATCGTTTCGAGATTTCTGAAGGATTATCACGAACAAATATTAGAATTCAATTAGTGCATCGATTAGATACAGGTATCTGGTGAAAACTTTGCTATTCATGATCGAAAAATTGGCCTGTCGAAAAGTTACACCATACCGTCATATCTGCGATCAGTTGCGATCGAGAATTGTAACTTTCATCCAACTTCACTTTAATCTCGTTGAACTTAGATTTCAATGAATCCATATCCAATTCAAAGCTGCTTCGGTTAGAGCGAATCTCTTCTTTCTGTGCCAGCACCTATCGATCAAATTTAAATCAGGTACTCCAGGTTAAAATATTGAGAAATTTCACCTGCTTTTCCAGAGAATCCTTGATCGCTCGCAGTTTTTGGGTTTCTTCACTGTTTTGAGAGTGTTGTTTTGCTTCTACCCGTATATTCTCAGCTTCGGTAACTAGTTCAGAATTTTTCTTCGAAAGTAATTCAATTTCTAGCGTTTTATCACTAAAAGTTTTCTCCAAATCTCCAAGGTTTTGCTCCAACTCCTTGATCTTTGAGACTTTTTCACCAAGTTCAATAGATTGTTTTCTTTCTCTCTCGGCTGTGTCCTGGAGTAAATTTTCCAATTCCTCAATTTTTGTTGATTGGAAGGCGTTTGTCTCTGTCAGACACTCATTGTCTTCCTTCAGATTTACAAGATCAAATTCGGTGTTCTGGCACTTTTGGAGAGCAAGTTTCAATTTCCCGTTCATTTCAGAAAGATTGTCTTTCAAAATTCCAATTTTTTGCTCAGAAGCTGACCCTGCTACTTTTATTTTCTGGAGCTCGCCCCGAATTTTCTCGTTCGCTGCAATTTTAGATTTCAAGGTTTCAGCCGCAGCATCTAACTTACGTTGAAGTGATGACATCTCCATGTCTTTCTTCTCTGACGAGCTCAATGCTTCCCTTAGTTTCAAACTTTGTTCTTCTTTACTCTTTTTTAACGATCCAACTAAATCTTCAAATTTTTGAGCGTTATTCTGTGCTGTCCTGTATTTTCCAGAGATCGATGAATGATCAATTTGAAGCTTCACTAGTCTGGAGTTCAGCTCACTTCTTTTCTCCTGCTCCGACTGCAGTCGCATCTGCATTTCGTCATAATGCGCAGTTTGCTTGTCAAGAATCATCTTCACTCGACGCTCATGCTTAGCTTCCATTTGATTCAAAGTTTGGCTCTGCTGCCTGGACATGAGTACTTCCTTTGCAGAGAGCTTTTCTCGTAGCTGCAAGAACCGATGCTCAGCCCTTATTTTTTCTTGCTGCAGCTCTTTCTTCAAAAAATGAACCCTGGAACTGAGTTCATCATTTCTCTCTCTCAAATGAATGCTCTCAGATCTTAGTAGAGTCATCTGCTTTTTGCTTGCCTCGTCGCATTCCTGGATTTCAGCTAGCTCGGCAGTAACCTGTTGAAATTTGACTTGGTAATCCTTCTTCGCCTGCGCAACAGCTCTCACGAGTTCCTGCGTGTGTTCCTTATTTAATTTGTCAATTCGCTTTTCATATGTGTCAACTTGATTCTTATACTCCTTATTCTCAAGTTCTCTTCGCTCTATTTGCTGCTTAAGTTCTAATGCTTTCTCAGCAAGAGTATCTTCTAGCCTACTTTCCTCATCTTCCTTTTTTTTCAACTCTCCTTTCATGATCAGAATTTCATCGGATTGATTATGTAGGGCCCGCTGTGCTTCTTCTAGCTCACTTCTTTTCAGAACTAGCTTCTCCTCAAAACTTTGAGTGAGTTCTTCTTGCAGCTCTGAATGAGACTTGTCCTGCTGCTCGAGTTTACTTTCAAAGTCCTCGGCCATCTTCCTTAACTGCTGGTTAAGTTTGGTTTCTACACTTTCCTTCTCACAGGATACCTCAAGAATTTTTTGTTCTACTTGTCGAACCTCTCGCTTCTTGGCTTCGAGCTCCGCTTGAAGATTTTCTACTTCATCCTGAAGAACTTCTACCCGATCGCACAGCTTCCCTGCTCCTTGTTTTATTGAAAAGTACTCTTCTTGTAATTTTCCATACTTCTCGCGGTAGAGTCCACATTTTTCTTTGAGTATTCCAAGAGCATCAAGATCTCTGTCTTCCAACTCATTTTCGCTGGGAATAATTTCATTGATGAATTCCAACCCACATTTAAGATCGTGAATCATGAGGTCTTGCTCCGATAAAGTTTCGCATATGCTAGCCCTATTTTCTGTGCTTTCAATAAGATTTTGTACGTGTTTAACTTTTTCCTCAAAATGGTTTAATTGGGAGTAATCGGTACCACCCCGCTGCTGAAGAATGCCAGTCAATTCTTCGATCTTTCGGGCGTACAAGTCGCATTTCAATTTTACACTCATTCGAGATGTAGCACGTTTTCGGCAAATTTGATCGACGTGGAAAAGTTTCTTCTCCATCGACTTGAGTTGAGCGCGACATTCCCTCTCTTGCTGCAAGGTTACTTCATAAGTGCGACGGAGAGCAGTCAGCTCGTTGCTTTCTTTCGCCTGATATATACATGATTTAAGTAACTTAAGCCACATGAGCGATGTATAACTACTTATAACATTGTCACTTATATCTACCAAATTCGTTTCTTCAACTGGAACAAGCATATCTTCACCTTCGATACGACCAATATCAAATCCAATTGGACTTGATCTTCCGCTCTTCTGCTTTGCAAGCCTAAGTTCCCTTTTTAGTCTTTCGTTTTGTTCTATAAGCTTCTGCATAGAAAACTGGGTATTTTCATTCCGCACAGCCTTGTTCCTGATACACTTTGCCCGCTTTGCGAATCTAAGGGTCGAGAGGGTCTCACCAAAAGCACTGTTTGCCGGGCTGACACAAGCGACAATGTATGTCATGGAGTTGCCGCCTAAAGATTGCTTGAGGAGGAAGGTAAGCTTTGAGTCACGATATGGAATGTGACGATGCTTGCCTCTAGAAACATCTACCAATCCTGTGATTACATTTCCCAAAGCAGATAGCGATTTATTGATTTGACTTGCTTCCTTCAACCTGATAATTTATATTTAAGTGAAGACTATTGATATTGGGAATGATCCAAAGAATATACCTCTCTCCCATTGCGCCCGTGAGCTTCTGTCTTTCAGATCCAGCAAGATCAATCATATTGAATTGAGAGTATCTATCAACGCGGACTCCGTTCGCTCCAATGCTTGTTGAGTGAATATTAAGTTTGAAAACTGAATGAGATCGACTGCTCTCTCGATTCATTGCAGTTTCCCCTACCTTCCGGTTGGCAACCCCCCTGTGAAGTAGCTTATGGCAATCATCTGGTCCTTTAACAGTGTATTCCGTGACACCCTCCACGTAGGTTCCACGTTTAGAGTCTTCACGCAAATTGAGAGAAT
Source organism: Bigelowiella natans CCMP2755 (assembly GCA_000320545.1). NCBI lineage: Eukaryota > Cercozoa > Chlorarachniophyceae > Bigelowiella > Bigelowiella natans. The sequence goes on along the minus strand of ADNK01000260.1, from coordinate 42,982 downwards.
GTTTCTCTGCGTCCAACAGATCGAAAATCTTTTCGTTATAAATTTCGATGAAAGATGCCTGGACGGTATATTCTGTTCGATTTTTATTTTCCCTGGCATCATTTTCAATGAGATGAAACATGTAATCAAAGACTCGAGGCATCAATCCCCTGAGTTCTGGGTTTGGCTTGTCATCTTGAGGGCCACTGATTGTAAACGTCTTCCCGGAACCAGTCTGGCCATAGGCAAAAATTGTTCCATTGTACCCCTTCAAGCAGGTCTCAGTAATAGGTTTGCCCACTTCTTCAAACACGCTTGCTTGAGTTGAATCCGGGCCTGCAACATTATCATATGTGTATTTTTGCCCCTGGTTTCCGTTTGTAACTACGGCGTTAGCGTTCTCGTCCCACGAAACGCAGCTTCCCCGAGATGCAGAGCCCATCTCTCGCTTATTGATCGGTCGGATCCGTACGAAGACGCGGACATTTTCAGCATGTTTGGGATCTTCTTCCATCGCAACTGGGTGCTCAAGCCGTTGAGTGTTACGATGGCAGGGAGGCGAGGAAAAATGCAACTGGTTTCGAGTTGGTGAACTAGTGAAGATGCAGTACACCCTATGTCTTACCACCAGAATGGATTGCGTTTTACAATCGTCAAAAACCAAACATTTTTAACGTTAAAGAAGTCGAGAGAACACCTTCCCGCGGGTAGACCAAGTGCAAAATAAAATAAAAATTCGGGACTCATGTAGAAAACCTGGAATTTTCTTGAAAATTCCAATTCCACCTGATCGATTGGAATTTATCACTCTCTGTGAGAGATCGCATTGATTTGAGCGGCAAGTCGCATCCGCAGAATCTGCGGATGACAGTACTCTAGGTTGGCGACTTGGATTTATCTCTTCATGACGTACGAGCTAGCTCTAGAGTGAGGGTCAAAGAACGTCGTAGAGAATTTCTTTTTTTTGACTTGGGGAGGTGAGGAAGAACATCAAAATCTGAACGAGCAAGGGCTATTTACTACTGTCAAAAGTTGATCATGTCATCAATCATCCATCAATATTACGAGCGCATGTTCCAACCTTACGTTCGAAATGACGAACGCAGAGAATTGTTCTCTCAAGTCTCATGTAATTTCTCACAGGCGTTTGTAAGGAGATTCTGCCGCTTTCTCTAAACAAGATCTTATTAGGTTGCATCTGAAACCCATGAATCGACTGATCACTCATCATTCATTTCACCTCATGAGATCGATGAAAACAAATGAACACCGTAAATAATTTATCAGATACGTTCTTGAGACGACTGATCAGTAGTTAAAGGGACTGTTCGGTGAGCTAGTCTTCATCGGTAGGTAGTATTTGATCCATTTCCTTTCTTCTGTTCACAATTCTCTTCACTTTTCTCTCGCCATGTGGTATTGTGGGACAATCCCCAATAATAATGAAATATTTACTCTACTCGCTTAGGAAATCTTTGGTGTGATAAACAAATGATACGCTATCCGGATTTGGGGAGTTCAAACAGCGAGTGTTCTAGCGATGAAGATAAACCAATTAGCGAGATGATTGAACTTTTTGATCAAGTTCAAAGTTCTGATTCGCCATCCTCTGCCAGACCAGATGAGGTTGGGAAAACACAAGATAGTAATGTCGACTTGCAAGCAGCATCGAAACTGGATGGAGAAAACGCCAGCAATTTAAATACAAAAGAGAGCGTAGCAAAAGGAGTTCAAGAGAAAGGATACTCAAATCATCTTGCTCCATCGCCTGCCCCATCACTGACTCAAAAGCCAAAATATAGGACATTTACAGATGTACATGACAAGGGAGCAGGAACAATATTTGTGTATAAGTTTGTGCCTGGCATCCCCCATGAAAGGATTGCTTTAAGAAAATCGCCTTTCATAGAGTCTGATAGAATAAGGCATATCACTGTGAAGAGAGAATCAATCTTTTACGTTGACAAGAGGCTCTCTTCCAGCGATGGTAACATATATCTACGCCTTTTAGAAGGGGGATGGCTATTTTGTTTCGATTACCACGATGGCACCAAAATAGCATTGCAGGATAAGCGTTTGTGCTATTGTGTGAAATCTGAAAAGAAAGATGTCACAAAAGATTTTAAACTCAGCAAGGAAGTACATTTGGATGGCCAAACATCCTCAAATTTGAACAAGAAGAAGCTCGAGGGACTTTTATCTTCTTCCTCAGCAATCAGAGTATCAAAAAATCAGGATCCTGGATCGAATACCACTACCACTTCGAAACGCAAGATTGGTCTGAAACAGAAGGATAGCTCTAATACCTCCATTGGATCGCATATCAAAACTGGTTTGAACGTTAGAGCTTATCCCCAAAAAAACATTGGTATAGCTCCCTTCCCTAAAACGCATATTACAAATGTTTCGAAGTATGGAATGGATTCGAAGAGTCTTACTGGTACAAACTCCTCTCCGGGATCAAGTATCACTGTTCGTTCGAATGTTGGAGCAGAACCGATTAAGGACCCTAGTTCGACCTCCTCTCCTACATCAGGTGTTGCAAATACGCTCACTACCACATGCAGATCAAACTTGAAAGCTCGATTGAATAATGTAATTGAATCCAAGATTGTTGCTAACTCAGATCGGCCAATACCAATTAAGTCGGCTAACGTTGCCGAACCAATTAATGTAACATTATCGAATACTACATTTAATGTGAAGTCGAAAGATGGTGCATCGTTCTGCATTACGAAATCATCAAAAAAGTCAGCTGTATCAAATAATGCAAATAAATCGATTCCCGTAGTTCCATCAAAAAGCAAATTCAAGTTAAATGGAAAGTCCCTTTCTGGGTCTCTCCTTTCCAAAAAAACTAAGACGCCTAATATCATGTATTATTCTGCCATTCCGCGAGAACCTATACTGATCAAGAGTGGACAATACGAGGATCAAAAAGCAGAACTTATCGGAAAGGGTCGTGGATGGTTCTATGCTCAACTGTTGAATCAAACTTTCACTGATCCAAACAAGTCAGAGATTGTACCCCTTAGAACCAACAGTTTCATTCGGTTGGGAAATTTGGAGCAGAAAGGTGGGGATACCAATGTGGTTGCTCGCACAATCAATACCCAGTACGGATTTTTCACCTCTCTCGACACAAAAGGGGGTGCTGGGAATGGTGCCGATAACCTGAACCAAATTATCGAAAATCGTAATAGTGATCCGAAGAATACAGAAGGTAGAAATTCGATATCGCAAAATGATGAAACAGTAGACATTATAGAGTCATCGCTTACGAATCAAAACTTGAACGTAAGCGATGGGAAAAATCAAGATGCATCTCCAATTCAACTTCGCACTGGTGCATCTATTCCCAGTAATTCAGATACGCATACTGCACATAGCACTGGAGAAGAAACACCTTATAATGGAAATATCAACTTCGTTCCAGAGAATAGACGCTCTCTGGGCTCTTTAGGGCGACGTAGCAAGAGGATACCGAAGCATGTTACAAATACAAGTATATCAGGCAAAGATATTAAACCTGATAAATTGCGAGAAGGCGCTTGCCTCCAGATATATTCCGCCGATACAAAGGCATACAAATCTGGAAGACTTAAGAGGCACCTTGGGTCAAGTCGTTGGCTCATAGAATTTGATGATGGTTCAACCAGTAATCTTAGAATGGAGGATGAAAGGTTGCTACTACTTAAAATATCCTTTTTAAACCATTTAACTTTATGTATTTCAGGTACAAAGTCCTCGCAAACTTCAATACCTGCAGTTCGATATGTAGAAGAGGATCTCGATGCATGTTACCTCCATTGCGAGGCATGCCGCGCTGTATCCATCATGCGACGACTGCAGAGAAAGAAAAATATCTTAAACAGCAGCAACATCAATCCTTACAACAGCAACAAAGCCAGAATCGTAATTCAGAGGGACCAGCACTGAAACCCTCAAGGCCAACACGTTCGGAACCTGCTCCAAAGTGTGCAGGTAATTCTTCGTTGACAATAAACTACATAGCTACCGAGATGACACTTTCTGCAATTAACATTCTCTGCATTTAACATTCTCTGCATCACTTGTTACCTTCAGCAATCCTAAGTGGTGGAAAGCGCTGTGGCAAGTATCCCTTGAGAGGTCAAACTTACTGTGGAGCGCATATATCTCCCAGTTTATATAGATCTAGAATTCTAACCCCGAAAAGAATGCAAAGAGTCAAGCGAAGAGGCTCCTCGCTTCTATCTGGACATAACGCCACCCGCATCCTGGACGAGTTCACACATAATATGAATATGATCAATGCTGCTGTCCAAAACCAAAAGCAAAACATCATTTCGTTGCGAGGCGCGAAAGGTATATTTGAGGCGCTTAAGGAAGATGCTTCGTATCCAGGAGAGTACACCGAAATATCTCGCAAATCAATGCTTTACATTCGACAAAGGTTCAAAATGTCCCCCGAAGCTGAAAAGTGGCTCAAGCATGAGGTTGTTTCTTGGTTGAAGATGAAATCCGGTCGGACCTCAGGAACTAGTTTACGTAAACGTGCACTTCCATTGGATGATTCAGACCTGTTAGGAAGTGATGGAGATTCTTCTGGAAGCTTCGAAGCTCCTGGCACCCCTGATTCCACTTCTAGTGTTGACAGTTCCACGGGATCTTCTTCCAAAACGTCTGAGATGCTGGTCGCGTTGCTGCCTTTTAGAGACTATCTCCAAGATCCTACTTCAGCATTGTTTTGGTTGAAAGAGAATTTAACCTTGAATACAAGGGTTTTCCAAGTTCCAACTTGTTGTAGAAATCCTCTTTCGCGGGTAGGGTTCAATGGTTATGGATATGAACACCATTTTGCCATCTTGGGTTTAGAACCTAGATCCACCACGAAAAGACTTACTCACGTATTTGTACCTTCTGAGAGATTCTCAAGATCCAAAGCAATCTGGATTTTAAAAGAACTTAGCAAGGGCAATTCAAGTGATAATGGTAACATAATTTCAATGTCCGATTCTAACTCAATTGTTCAAGGATCATCTTCATATTCTCGAACTGGGTCAAAAAGGAGAAAGCGTTCGGTCCAAATTGTGAACAACCAAGATCGATACGATGAGTGGTACGCCGAAGCCGAGAACTTATTTAACCTAATGCTCACTGACTGGAGAGTGGATCCAGACGTTACAACACGAATTAACGTGGATCTTACAGAAGGGAGTGAGGATTATTCTTTCGATATTCAACCAAACGATATCGAGAAGTGGTTAAATGATGTCGGCGATCTAGATGAAAGAATTCTGCGAAAATTGAAAGCTGGTCTGACCGAACTTAGGCCAAAATAAATGAATAATTAAAATATAAATTGGAGAAATAAGTCATCATTACTCAATTTAACTTCACTTAACCTTATCACACAAATTTTAATTAAATGATTTAACCCTAAACCGTTGGGTAATTACGGTTCTCAAAAATATATCTACCATCTAGATCCGTCGCATCTTGTAGGTTTATACATCAGAGACATTATAGCTAAAACAAATGTGACATACGGAATGTTGTATAATAGACATGTGCATATAATCAAACATCAACCAATATATTTGAACAAACCATCTAGGCAATGTGCATGTAGCCGTCATCAGCTTTAAAATCTAGTTGCTAGCATGAGATGTGCACACGCACGTACGTTCTAAGTCTGGCCCGTGCGCAAACAATGCGCCAGTTATACTGCAGAATCGATGGCAACGCAAGCTAACTGTACATACAATATGTAGCTAGCACGCGTCACACACATAATACACAAATAGCTATATCTATCTATACACGATGTACCGGTACATCCCGGAGCCTATGGCACATCGCAGTGGTTATACAAATGCAGATCAGCATGTTTAGATGTGCACGTGTGGATTCGATCACTACGGACAATGAAAGCCACAGGCGTGCGCATGGCACATGTCTGGCCAGTGTTGCAGATACAGCCTATACACACAGCAGCAAAATGTGCATGCATGCTGTCGTTGAGAGTGCTCGACCAATGCGCACCGTGATGATAGACACAGCAATGTAGTGTATATGTAATGTTAATCGTGGCGAGCACGCGGAGAGAAGTTAGGCCAAAGCCATGCACGTAGGCTCACTACCCCATCTAGCCATGCAACAAACTTTGAAGCTCGATTGCATGATCGAATGATGCAATCAAATCCAAGATTGTTGCTAACACAGATGGGCCAATCTAGCAATGCCAATGATGAGTACTGCAATTCCATCGCGTGGCTTTTTACAGCCGCATTGCTAGATCTAAAGAGATCAGGCGGATGACCATTTAGAAAAAATGCATTTCGTTCATCACTAGATTGCATCCACCGTCCATGTGAAGCAAATCGCAAATGCGATATGCATTGCAGCCACATGCATGCACGATGCGAGATTTCAACGATGTAGGCAGTCTCGGTCTAGCTAGCTAGCGCGCTGCAAGCTAGCATGCTAACAATGACACGCTCTTGTAGCGCTAGAGCGTCTAGAGGTGCCATAGCATCAAAACAAAACATGCGACACGCAATTCATTAGACAATGCATGATGAACATCTTGACATGTCGATCATGCTGATGCGTCATCATTGTGGCATGCCTGCGCATGCTAGCATGGAACACAAACGTCAGCAATGTCATGATGTCTACAGACATCTAGCAAGACAAACTGCTGCTTGCTGTAGCTCGATGATTAATTGTTAAATTTTGCTCTAGGCTCGATTCGTCTATAACCATAAATGGCTGATGATCACATGACGAACGAATCCCATTTGCAACCCTGCATCAAAAACGATTATTTTTAGCTCTGTTTCTTCTTCTTTTCTTCTTCCATGGCCATCATCATCATCATCATAGCCAAGTCATCCTCGCTAGGCTTCTCAGCCTGCTTTTGGAAGCTGCCCCGCTGCAGCAGTGTCGGTCTCTTCTTTCTCTACGGTTTTCTCCTTTGGTGCCGTAGCAGCCTCCTTCTGAGGGAGTACCTTACCCTAACATAGTAAATTTATAAAATTAAATAAAGCATGTTAAATGAAGTAGATGCCACTTGATTACCTGCACTACGGGCCTGCCTCCTTGCATGCCCTGATATTTTTTATCGAGGTTAAAAGAACTTAGAGAATTTATTTTCTCGACAAACTCTTGCATATACCGTTTGACGTCTTTTCAATTCTTGCATTTTCTTTTTCTGTGCCTCCAATGCTTTCCTGGTACCCTCAGGATCAACTTTACGAATCTTCGAAGATAAGACATTTGACAATACACACGCAAACACTTTCAGCACATATATCTTAGAAATATGACAAATTACAGAATTGTACAATCTAGCACGCTTTTCCTTAAATCAAAATTTCAGTTTTATTCGAAGTGCCAGAGCAGCGTTCGTTTCACACGCTGTATTATTGTACCAATTCTGCGCAATTCTTTGCAAACTTCATCATTTGCATTTGAAGCTCCTTATCCTGAATAGAAGCATAACGATGGTGATGCCACATAGTGAGGATCGAATCGTTGTTGTAATAAGATAAACGACGCTTTGCATTCAACACATGTTCCAATTTATGCTTCGTCTCTCACAACTCATGAGCTTACTAGCGATTACGCTACGTCGTAGATGATTTCGTGTTCAATTAGAACCCTATTGTGTTAGAATATGAATTTCCCCAATACAAACCTTTGGGAAGTCGATAGCAATACGATTCAAGCATTCTACACCATAGTTCTGTTCCACTCCTGCGATAAATTAATGATTTTATGATGATGACGACGACGACGACGACATGCTGCTGCTTTTGATTGAAGCTGTAAAAATACTGCGTACGACAAGTGAGATTTGAGTGGAGCTGTGCGAATGAATGGTAGCAATCTTAGTTGCTAGTCGTGGTAGTAACAGCATAGCGTACTCTTCTAATTTTACCGATGCTCTCGAAGATCTCTCTTTGCCACTTGACAGATATCAACCCAGGGTTCTTCCCTTCCCTCTTAGCATGCTGATTATTGAATTTACTCTACTTACTCGTTACGGACATCCTGGCAGCAATAAACGGAAGCACATTCTCGCACACACACACACGCACACACACACACACACACACACACACACACCAGCGCCACTAGGAATCTCCACACAAACAAACTTTTGAAGAAACCTTGAGTATGGATATGCTCTCCTTGGACGTTAGCATGTTGTTACATTCCTTGAAGAAATTCATGTACCTGAAGTAAATCGTAAACATAAAAACGAATGAACTACATCGGCATTGTATCAAAGATCCGCCATGCCAATCTGCAGAAGGGATAGACATACTTCTTCTTTGGGAGAACTCCAGATCTCAATAATTTGCCTTTCATAGGTTTGAATCGTCGTTTCGATAGGTCTAGATCAGCTGCCATTTTAGGGTCCTGAAAGCAAGCAACAAATAGGCAATTCCAAACGTATAGAGTTGCCAATCTTATCAAAAGTACGATAACTTGAGTATCAACAACTAACTAGTAGTATTGAATGTGACTTAAGTAGTAGAAGTAGTAGTAGAAGTAGTAGTATCTGCATGTGCGTGTTTGGTTTTGCTTTGACCTTGGAGAAAGGTGGAATAACATTCAATCCAATGCAATGACAGTACTCTCTAGTCACATTCACTACTACTACTACCACTACTACTACTACTACTACTACTACTACTACTACCGTAGCTTCCTTAACAGATCTCTGGCAAGCTTGTTGGAATAGTTGCATTTCCATGAGCAATCGCTGATCCTGTATTATATAGTAGGGGAGAGAATCAATAACAAGACTGTAGTATGATCGTGCTAAATAATACACATTGACAATTTAACATTTGATCAGATGTAATCGATGTGGTTGTAGTCACCAACTGCATGTGTGGAAGGTAGGAAAGAACACATTCTGCTGCTATTTTTGGTGAACAAGACTTGGAAGCAACTTACATTGCCGTAGTACAAGGGAATCAGCATCATCGAATTAACACCTGAACACACCATTTAACGTTACTATGAAATCATATTTTCCCATCATTTTGTGATAATTACCAAACTCCTGCTCATATCCTAAGTGCTCGATCATTTCCCTGTGAGAATGGTAGTGTCAATACATTTCCATTGTTGCTTTATTATCATCTAAAGTTCCATGTAGTATCCCAACCTTTGCCAACGTATTGACAATTTTTGAAGGTCCTCGCCTCGATTAAACGCCTCCCGAAGTAACTTTGCGGACTATATTTTGATAGAAAACATGTAAATTAATGATGTGCGGCACCATCGGGAAAACGTGCGAAAACAAAATTGAAGGGAAAAATATAGAAATTATTGAAGAAATTATCTACATTTTAAGTGTGTCTGTGTGTGTGCGCGTAATACGTGAGCAATCTGTTCGAAAAGTCACTATTTCATCTCTAATTTCCTCCTTCATCCCCCACCCCATCCATTTTTCTTTCATTTTTATTCGTATTATCTGTTCCTACAAGGCTAACGGATGAATGTTTGTCACGATTTATATCTGTATATTTCTCAATTTATATGTGGATGATGATCCGCAGAGGGTTGAAATTAAAGAATTATACCTCTTCACTCCTCAACATCTCACTGCAATTCTTGAAGAACTTCAAGATCACCGCTTTGGGCATAACATTTCCTTAATAGTAACAGTAGCAGATGTAGTAGTTGCAATAATATGTCAAGAAGAATAACAAAGTTACTCCTATGCACATTACCCGTTGAGACTAGTCTTTTCGCAGGCTGAAATCGCCTTGGAACATCTCCTTTTATTCGTATAACATGACGTAATATTTAATTTGATGATACTTGTACATCTCTTTCTCCAATTTTGGTCTCCATTGTACACTCGTCATAATCATAATCACCTGCGCGAGCAGAAGGCATCATCGCCTTCATAACCGAGCACTGGCAAATCTGCGGTTGTTTTAATGTTAAGACACAGTATTGAAGTTCTTTTCTCATCAGTATCACCTTGGCAAAGCGCATTAAAAGCATAGGCATTTGTCTATCGGAAGGAAAATTTATCTTTATATTTGTGAGGGACTCGACACCAAAATCCTGATTTTTGTGTTATTTGAAGGTCAGCCGTGATATTTGTGTATCGGATAGAGCTACAGACCCTATGAATGCCGAGGTGTTCAAACATTTCGTGTTGCCACTTAATACAAATCTTGTTGATGTCGCGTCCATCTTCCTTTGCCTGCATTAAATGATGATGATGATGATGATGATGATGATGATAATAATGTTGGTAGTGACAACGATAACAGTGACGACTATGATACCCTTTCAAATCGATAAGGGTTAAAGTGTAGATAGATATGCGTTTGAAGAATACCTGTCTCAGGAGATGGGCTGACTCAGCCGACAAAAGCATATCCTGGCATTTCTCGAAAAATTCCGTGAGCTGAATTTGTTGTTATGTTCCCAGTTTCCAAATTTTTGAATAAGTTACGTCGATGGTATCCTTACTTTCAATTTTGAATCTCTCCAAAACGATGCTTCTTCTTTATTTGTTGATTGACTCTCTCATACAAACCTTCTTCTTGTTTAAGCGCCCGGAGCGCACTAGTTTGGGTTTTGGTTTAAATCTAGGCTGGGACCAAAATTCCTCGTTTTTCTTTCCCCCCTGGCCAACTTGATTATTCTTACCTTCGTTACTCATGGATCTTTCTTCTTCTTCTTCTTCCTCTTCTTCTTCTTCTTCTTCTTCTTCTTCTTCTTCTTCTTCTTCTTCTTCTTCTTCTTCTTCTTCCTGCTACACTAACTATTTTTTCAGTTTGGAAGTGGGAGGAGCAACGTCGGTATGTCCCGGATACAGATCTATGTGTGCTACGTTTTCTCTATTTAATACCAAGCTATTTGTCATCTGCGACAACGATTTATGCAGGCTTTAGTAAATATGAGATATTCATCTCATAATTTCCTAATAAATAAACAAAACTCACTATATTAAGCTGTCACACTCATGAAACCACCTTGTTTTATTGGAGATTTCCAGGCTCTCGGTGGAAAGTAGCATAAAGCACTGTGACAATGGGGTTCTGTGTCTTTTGAGAAGCTATTCGAACTCTGGGCAAATACATGCAAGGTGGGGCTGCTGAACCATAATTATTTGGCATTGGTCTGTCAAGTATTAAGTGATATGTCACAACTCTATTCACTCAGCCTTTCGAGGACTAAGCTACCTTGAGTATGTCTGAAACTAAAAGCAAGAACGTAAAGAGTTCCGACCGGGACACGAAGAAACTCGACCATTTCGGTTTTCATGCCTATACAATAGCTGAATTATATCCGTCGTAACTTTGTCATATGATCAGACACAGTTTCAGTGAGAAAATATGAGAAGATCGACAAAATTGGCAAAGGGCAATACGGCGTCGTGTAAGCGAATTTCTCTAGTCTGTTTTGTTTCTGAGGCTGAAAAGGAAATATGCGAGAACTTGTTGATGTTTCCAAGTACTGGCAAACTTCCAAAATCTCATATCAATCTCAAATGGCATGCAGATACCGTGGAATTAACAGGAAAAGTGGCGAGATCGTTGCACTTAAAAAAGTCGGAAGCTTGGACATTCATAGAATATTGAAAAATCTTTACGGAAATAGTGGATAAAAAAATCAACCAAGACAATTCTATCTCTTTCGAACTTTCAAATACAAGAAACAGTGATCGTGTGATAAGTATCATTTCGCGAAACAAGGAATTGTTATTTCTCTTTTCATAGGTATTGATGGGAAATGAAAGAAATGGGTTTCCTTTGACATCAATTCGAGAAATACAGGTTGACTGAGAGACACTAAAATAGAAAAATCCCAATACACGTTCGTATTGATAAATGTTCTTGTCACAGATTTTGCGACGACTGAACCATCCAAACATCGTGACCCTGAAAGAAATAACAGTTAAGTGACGAGAGGATTTTATGTCCCCATTGCAAGCTTCACTTACTTGTCAAATTATTCAAGGTTGGAGAGAAACCCGACAGTGTGTTCTTGGTCTTTGAGTATTGTAGTCATGACTTTGCAAGTCTTGTGGACCAGATGGTAACCCACTAGATAATACTAATGCTATTTTCTATAACTTGTATTCCTTACCCTTAAATGTGGAAGCTAACTGTATTTCTTGTTTCCCACCAATCAGCCCGAGCCATTTAAGCCACAACAAATCAAATGTATCATGCTTCAATTGCTTTCGGCATTGGATCATCTTCACAAAAACTTTATATTGCATCGGGACTTAAAACCTGCCAATCTCTTGATAACTAGGTATTTATAACGAGTATGTGCAACATTTGTCACAGCTCAAATATTACCCTTTCAATATATCCTACGTTAATGTTATCTGTGTATTATTAAAAATCTACTCAGTGAGGGCCTCCTTAAGATCGCAGATTTTGGCCTCGCTCGCATCTTCGGCAACCCCCTCCAGTAATCTCGTCGAAATGCACAGAGCCCTAAAAGAGGGTGCTTAGGATCTAAGTCGATCAAGTTTTGATACTAGGATGTTCTACATAGGCCATACACCCCGTGCGTAGTAACTCCAGGATATCGTGCTCCAGAACTCCTTTTAGGCTGCAAGACCTACCACACAGTTGTTGCACGTTTCTTTCTTCATCATTGTGCCGCCGCTTTCACAGGTAACTCATTGTCGGGGTTTATATATTAGGCCATAGATATGTGGGCGACAGGATGCATGTTGGGGGAGTTCTTCCTCAACGAGCCTTTAATACAAGGTATCAGCTGCTTCTAACTGCTAAACAGTAAGTCAGAGCTCTTTAGAAACTCATATACTCCAAACTTTCTTAGGAAGCTCGGAACTAGACCAAATCCGGCTCATATTCGAACTATTAGGCACACCAAAAGAAAAAATATGGCCAGGCTTGAGGTAGATTATGGTTACATAAAAGGTTTAGTGGTGGTCGAGTGAGCCTGTTGTTTTACAGAGAACTCGATGTGTCAAAGTTTATGCTGCAATTTCGTGAGTGCAAGGAGTCAACTTTGAGGGAAAAACTGGGACATACAACTACAGAAGAAGGTCCTTTACGAAAAGTTGCAGGTGTAACTTAAACGAGCTAAACCAATCCATTCGATAGGTCTTGATTTATTGCAAAAAATGCTACTCTATGATCCATGCACCCGGATAACCGCTGAGAAGGTAATATAGTGCTATACCAGTCGATTTCTATACCTTAATATACATTCACGTCAGGCTCTTTTGCACCCTTATTTCCAAGAAAGCCCAAAAGCAATCACGTGAGATCATTCTTGTACAAAGCAGATTAGGAATCAAAAAGAACCTTTTTCTTATTGCAGACCTTATATGATGCCGAAATTTCCTTCGAGAAGATCAATTCAAAGGTAACCGATAATAGTGAAATGAATCATATTATTCACAAGAAAATATCTTCTAATAACAGCAAAGGCAAAAAAAGAGATATCAGTGCAATTTCAAAAGTCCCACAGCGGGTAGGCAAACGTCAAGCTGTGTAGCTAATAGAAAACTGCTACAAGTTCATACAGGCGGATTTGTATGTTGGCCGTAGCAGATAGACGAGATGGAGCCGCTTCGCATTGGATAGATACGATAGAGGAACGTCGATTATTCGCTACGCATTCATACATACTGCGTCTCATACGATGATATTTAAATGTGATGAGTACATTGTATCTCACGGTGCATGCAATGTGCAAAAGTGCGACACATATGGAACGAGATTGAACACGAAACTTGCATCACATCGATTCCGTGCACATGCGCGTTGCTCCTGGCCATGTGTGCGCACGTGTCATGGCCCCGCTCGTCACACGGTTTGGGCAAGATAGATGTGCTAGTCAGACGTGCGCAGCATTTGACAAGTGCACTCACGCACGCACGCGCACGCACACACACACATACGAGTGCATGCACTGACAAACAATTCTACTTCGAAATCATCTTACAAGCTAGATCTCGAGACATCTTTTGCACGCAGCGCGCATTGATGTAGCCGCCGCTGCCGCCACCACTTCCTGTTCGTTCATATAGCTGTTATGCACTAGAGCAATCTGCAGCTGGCTTATTGGGCGCTGACTTACAGTGTTCACATGAAATATTACTGAGACATACATGCACGCTGACACAACACATGAAGCATAAGATCGTAAGCCTAGCCATGCAAGTTGCTTTGTAAGCATACAACTATGATAACCGGGCGTAAATAACCTCCATTGCGTCAATCAATACAGCATATAAACGAATTAGGCGGTTGCTTCCTTAAGGTAAGCAATGAGATCCTTGCGATCACCTTTTTTCTTCAATCCAGCGAAAACCATCTTGGTTCCTGGAATCATCTTCTTTGGGTTAACAAGATACTTCATCAAGCTTTTCTTGTTCCATTCAATTCCTGTTAAAGAAAGAACTCAGAAAAAACCTTGCAAGTATCTCAACCCTATTCAACTCGTGTAATATGAGTGGTAGTACCGGATTTCTTGTTTGCAGATGAGTATGAGTATCCTGCAGTAGTTCCAGCCATACGTCCGAAAAGGCCGTTAAGATTTGGGCCTTGCTTATGTCCGTCAGCCTAATCATCAGTTACAGTACTTAGTGGATTAGCGAATCATCACATCGAAAGCGGGAAAGAATAAACTTTTTTTATGTGAGCAAGAAGTAACCTTGCATTGCATCAGAACAAAAACGAACACACAGAGTACATAACACACAAAAAATGTGTTCGGGGAATATCTTCATACAAATTCTTAAACACAAACTACCGCTGCGACAGCATGGCACTGAGCACACTTGGTCTTGAAGATCTTAGCTCCTTTCTTTACGTCTCCCATTTTGGTATACCCTGGCTTGGCGTTTGCAGTCTGGCTTGGACGACGTGATTGTATGACTGGTCTGGCTTTCTCTGGACAGAGTCGAATTTCATAAGAATATCGGTGATGATAAGGTATTATTAAAAAGAATGCCCTGTATTTTAAACTCAGTTTCACACTCCAAGATTTCAACCCACAAGGATTTTTTAGACTTATTCTTAAGATTCAGAATGTAATATGTACTTTGATATATGTCTTTGATATTCACATTTTTATTGGTAATATACTTAGAAAGTAACATTTTAAGAGAATATCATGAACCTTTAATAATATTTAAAAGAGAAAATAAACCTTATTTATTATAAGAGAGATAAGCAATTTTAGGATGCCCGTTTTGGATCTAAATGAGCCATAGACTCCATGAATTTGTCCAAACTTCCTCGGTTTCTGCACTAGATGTTTTTCACTGGCCAACATGCGCCCTCAAGTTGCGCGCAACAAATCTCCGTTATCGGATTTTGCGGTTGCGAGACAAGCGGGGATTAAATTCGTGGCCAAAAGGGATGCGTTTTCGCAGGAAATAAATAGGTCTTGCCAGATGATAATTTCGATGAAATTGCATGTCGCGTGTAAGGAGTAGCCTATATAGACTAGTGATCTGAACTAATGGGTTCCGACATAGCGATTAGGTTCCGACAGTTCCGAAAGCGAATGGCAGCCACCCACGTTCGGAGGTACGTTGGCAACAGGAGGGGCACATGTTCAAAAGAGACACATGTTTAAATCAACACGATCTTATTCGCATTGAAAATTAATATGTGTGAAATACTTGTAAAGAGGATTACAAGCTATTGGATCTGCCCTTGGACTGGCCCTAGGTTTCCGCCGTAGTAACGCTGAAGAACAAAAGCATGATGAGAATTTCATTGTGTACGAAACGAGTAAAGAAGGCACTACATCCCTTTCGAATTTCCAGGATATGATTCATGACTTTAAGAGGAATACATGCCGGTAATCACTTATTTGTAATATTTGACAACTATACCACCTGATGCATTTTTTTAGTTTGGTAATATTAGGAGAAACCCATGGAGACCAAGTTGCCCATTTACTTGAGCATCGGGTTTTTCAAAGCTTAAGTGATTCTAGGCCCTGCATACTATCCATGGAGATGTTCGAGACCGACCGACAATTACCACTCGATGAATACCTTCATGGAATAATTCCAGAAACGTCAATGCTTCGGGATTGCAACGTTTGGGTATGTTGTTAATGCCTCTGCCAAACATCGATACCTAACTGTGATATCATTCATGAATATCAGGGAAATTACAAGAAGGATTATCGCCCCACAGTTGAACTCGCGAAATCTCTCGGTAGCGATGAATTAAATTTTTTATTTTAACCCTAATTGAGCCAACCTCGAATTGTACTAGGCATGCCTGTCATTGCGGCAAACGCTCCCAGCCGATACGTTTCGATAGTCAACAGTCTTGGGCAAGAAGCTTTGGAGAAACTTCCGGAAAAGGCTCTGGAGTTACTACCCCCTCTACCTATCAAAACACCCTCTGCAGCGTTATGCTATAAGTTTGCCACATACATGCGCGCAACACAGATGCAGAGTGGAACCAGTGTGGATGGGGAAGGCGGAATGTGCCCAGCAAATGATGTACTTAATGATAGTAACCCTGCTCTCAAACGAATGGTTCTGGCGCAGTCTCTCTGGGATGCAACTATGGCTTGGAAGTTGGTAGAGGTGCTTCGCAAGGCGGAACATCCCAAAGTTTTACATTTATGTTTTATCGCGAGACACTCCTAAAAACCGTGCCAGATTCGCAGTGGTATCCTTCGTCGTTTCCATTGCGACTTAAATTTGGGTTTTATGTCGGAAGATGGAGATGCGTTTCGCGCGATAGCAAAAACTGCAGTTTTCATACCGGTTGAATTTGCTCCGAATGGAAAGCCACTGAACATTGACCTCAAAGATCCATTATTAGCGCGAGCTGCCGATTATGTAATTTTCACCAACTCCGCAGCCACAATCGAGCCATGAAAATTAAATTACAATCTTAAAATATACGTATATCTCTACGAATGAAAAATTGATTCCAGCAATAGTTCCGCATCATAGCTTACTAGCAGATTAGATGTGGATATTTCAAGCTATGATGAAACTAAAAATTTTCATTGAGATATGTCAATATCTTTTCGTTTCACATCACATCATCAAATTCTCTTGAATCCAGTATTATTCGATGTTGAACTTTGTTATATACGATGCATGAAACATGGAAGATTAATGTAGTGGATGGAAGCACTAGGTCGTTTCACATGTTCTCTCAAATGTGCTAATACCTCTGATTAAGTTTGACGAGAGTATCGTCACTATCTGGATTCCAAAAGCATTCATATAGAATGATGATTGTACTAATGATCATAGATTCATGTTCACATTCATAAATCTCAATGACAGCGGAGCAATGCACTAGTGCACATCACCGATAGCCACTCTAGCTGCACGCCATGCATAGGTGATGCTCGCCTTTTGTGTGTGCCTATGCTTGCACGCATGCACGATGACTCGCACTCACTATGTGCGCTTATGTAGATTGATTGCGAGTACGTAACACTAGCTAGAACAGATAGCCGGGTGGAGCACCAGAAAAGTAACCACATTAGCTTGCGTGCTAGATTGAGCAAACTGCTAGCAAACGGTTACGTTCGACGTAGAGGCGAAAATGTTTTGCCTAGCCAAAACTTTGGTGTGTACGTCTTTGTTGATTTGCTTGCTAGCTTGCTTCAAGATTTTAGTTGCTTCATCGTTAGCTTGTTTTGCTGCACATGCATGCTAGCAGCTCAGGCAGCTGCGCCTTCGGGGGCAATAAGATATAAGACAGGCAAAGAGATGCTACATTAGAATTTAAACGCGTCACAAATTGCTAGTCACGCATGTGACAAATCGCCGAATGACAAGCTCTGAAATGAAACATTGCAATGAGGTGTCTGAATGATTCGAGAATGAACGGGTGACAGTTTATTTACTTTCATTAAAACAAACTAGCCGGATGTTGCCTGGCAAGCTTGAGCAAGAACATAATACCTCCGACTGTGATTCACCCGTATCCATGTGTAAACTATATACTAAATAATAAAATCTCTACGAATAAAACAGCAGGGTCTCATGTCGAATATGTAAGTTACTGCTTATGTTTAATCAACCCTTTCTATTGGACTTGTGATATACATTGCATTCCATGTTATGCTGAGTTGAGCAATAAAAGGATCCTGTTAGTAGGCATGTTTTTGTGAATTCTCTTTCAAGTTCAGGAATTCTTAATCTAAATTATGTCAAGTATATCCTAGCGAAGGCACTAAAACCCCAAAAAATAGGCGAGATCTTTTATTTCCACCCGTGGATTTATTAGTATTTTACTAGAATACAGCTGGCATTTCATTTTTTAATGAATCAAATGGAGCAAATTTTGGCACATTACGGGAACTAGTATTGGGGCTTTATAGTTCCTATTCCTGCATGGTAATCAAAGAAGGGCCATTCATCCACTACATAGTAGTCGAAAGGTGCGTGTCCCTTCGGAACATAATCGACGGAAGCTTGTCGAGATGTAGTAACCCATGCGCTATTGCTATTCTTCCAGGAGGAGAATCTGGGAGGAGAAATGTATCTTGAAGAGCTACTTGAACGAATGCGCGACCCTCCGCGATATTGTTCTCGGTAGTTATTTCCTCCACGATTCGTCATATCATTGTCCCATGTTTTTGCTCGAGGCATTTGATAAGGAGCTATTAGGGCTAGCTGGCTTTGAGATTCAATAAAAAGATGATGATCCTGGGTAGCTGCTGCGGTTTCTATTCGTGCGACAGCGTTCCATTTCTCTTTCTGCCTTTTGCGGCGTAACCGTCGGCGACGAGAGGATGACATTTTGCTTCGTTGCTTTGGAGGTTCAGAGTGAGACTTGTTCTCCAGCTGCTGATGTATCTTCTTTGATTCCAATCGACGACTGTGACCACGACGACGGAGAGTCCGCGTAGTATGCATGTACCGGCAATATTCTTTGCTGCAATCTTTACCAAATTTACAGTACATAGATATCATGCGTATCTCTGAGTTGCTATCCTTCTCCGAGTCTTCTTCCCCAGTTGACTCGCCAATTACTCGAATTTGTACCTTAGCTGCCGGAAGAGTCGATACGCTAACCAGTTGTTGCATACCCCTGTGACCATTAACACAATTGGCCTCCAGGACAAAATCTTCATAGTTCAGACAACTAGCGGGTGAAACGTATCTATTCGTTCGCACACGATCACGGGAGGAAAGGAGGTTGGTGGTTGCCATTCTTTCGACGGGTTGCAGCAAAGAAAGATAGTCAATTAGATAGATCTTCTCCAGTAAATCATTTTATCCAAGACAAAAACGCCCTTCATTTCTTGGTAATACAGTTGCTTCTTTCATGCTACGAGAATATTGCGCATGTCGGTGACTTCAGTTTGAGCCTTTAATACTTCTTACTGTCCGGATAAGTAAATTCGGTGATATCCACAGCGTTTCCAGCGAACACACCTCTCCAATAACAAGCATATAACCATGAACATAGTCCATTCTTGAGCTTAATCCGGTATTGACGGGACCAAATTATGAATTGTAGACTACCCTTCGCAAACACACGTGTCAAAGTGCTCCTTGTTTTAGATATCTCCAAACCCCTGTGAATCATACCTGCGACATCCAAAATTACGGTTCTAACAGCTTGATAACGAACATTTCGGCAGTGAATGCTTCCAATATTTTTCAGGTATGAACAGCAACAACAGCAACAACAGTAACAACAACGACGACAATGCATCCATCCGTAGGTAGTTCGTAGTAGCAAAAAGCGGTGAACATGTATTCCATAGCTTTAGTTGTTTTAATTATTGTCTTTAATGTTGGATCATGAAGTATTTTGTCAATAAATAATGCGGTAAATAACTATAAATAGTAACAGCAATAGTAGTAGTAGTAGTAGTAGTAGTAGTAGTAGTTGCCAAAGAGGTGAGTGGGGCTGGCGTGTAAGTGTGACTGGCAATGGGGACTAGAGCCTGACTCATTCATTGAGAGATGAGGCGTGGCCGCTATGGAGCAGACAATGAACCGCCTCGCGCACCCCTTCTCTGCGCGTTAGTCATATTTTCAATTATCGCTGGACTTCTTCATGAGGATTTCATCCCGCAAAGGTCCGCAGCCCACACGATGAAGCTTAAGCATGTCCATTACATTCAGCCGTGAGTCGAACCAGAACCAGCTTGTAAGGATAGATGAATACGTGTATACTTTCGCTGATTACTAATATTCATGTGTTGCCAACTTTAAGGGTGAGAATAGGATCATCCCTAACATCATCAATATCGCATTCGGAAAAGGGCTGGAGCTTCCGTTGCCTCAAGTACGCTATATGTCACTGCCAACCATATTATTGAATATATATATGTGTGTGTGTGTGTGTGTGTGTGTGTGTGTGTATCTATAAATATATTGCACTTTGCTTCCAGCAGATACCGTGGTGGCGATTTGACATTCTCACCAAATCCGCTGCTGAATGTTTCTATTGTGGAGCCAGAGGTTGTTAAGACAGGCCCCTTAACAATAACGATTCGAAAATAATAAGTATTAATTGTGCGAGTATGCAGTATTGCTTACTGATGACGAACCCGCTTTTCGAAAGATTTTTTCAATATGACAAATAAGCATTAAGATGGAAAGATGGTATTTTCCCTTTTTTCGCGAATAACCTCTATCTCTCCCTGCACCACGCAGTTATACTTTAATATCAATGGAAGTAAGAAAAAGGAAATGAGTGAAATACGAC
Source organism: Bigelowiella natans CCMP2755 (assembly GCA_000320545.1). Classification (NCBI taxonomy): domain Eukaryota; phylum Cercozoa; class Chlorarachniophyceae; genus Bigelowiella; species Bigelowiella natans. Next base: position 22,319 of record ADNK01000260.1, on the reverse strand, counting down.
AAATGCAAAAAAACAGAGAAGACCCTATCACGATGCCTAATTAAGCATATGATCGTCATTGAAAAGTGTTCTCACAAAAATGAGTTTCCGCCATCAGCCTCCCCATGGAGGGGAACAATCGTATTCGTGTATCTTACGCAGCGGTTGGTTTTTGGACAGGATAGGGAGTTTGAAGAAGGGTACAACCAGGATGACGATGCATTTAAGAAAAAAAGAAAGAACTATGTTGAGTTGTCACAACGAGAGATCGAGCTGCTTAATAAGAAGGAGCCCGGCGAAGGTCGAGACGCTGCATTGCAGGTTATTGTGGTGTTCGTTCTCTTCCTCATCCTCTTGCTACAGCAACACAAAAAATTAATGCTTTTCCCTTCATCATCTATCCTACTTACAGATATATATATATATATATATATATATATATATATGTGTGTGTGTTCATAACTTGCAGCGGGACTCTTTGGAGCTCGAGTTTGAAAAGTTATTTAGCGCGGAAAGACGGGGAAAGTGGCAGGTAGTAGTAGTAGTAGTAGTAGTCGTAGTGCAACTCAGCTGCACAGCCAGCCTGATAGTATGTTTTGATTACTTTGTGAGACATGCATGTGTATTATTAACATTGTCGTTCTTGTAGTTACATATCTGCCCATTATTGTGTTTTCGAACATTTTTCATCCTCCCGCTGCATCTTCCATCATCATCCTCACCGCCATCGCCACCGTTATTATCATCAACTAGATAAAGGATAAGAGTATTCGGTTGGACCGTTGGAAGGCGCGAAAGCAAGCTGCTGAACACTGCTTTCAAAGAACCAACCAAACTGCAAAAGCTTATCTCCTCTTTCAGCTTGTATGTAGCATGCTATGCTATGTGTGGGGCATGAATATCTACAATGTGGTGGGGTGCTTGTTTGCCATACTGAAGCCCGATCCTTTCGATGATCAAAGCCCTCCATCAACCCCATCTCTAGTCACATAATGATGAAAGAGACATACAACTCTTACGTTATAGCTAGTTCTGTGCGAGTATTAAGTATTCAGGCACTTCACGGTTCTTTGTATTTCTCCTTCATTACATCAAAATATGGACATGATCGTTAGGCTTCGTTGTGGGTACAGCCACGTTTCAATCTGAATCGAATCGCAAAGCAACACGAGAAGAAAAACAATTGCCAACGCCCCGACGAAAAGAACAAAGATGCTTCGCAGAGCAGCGACAATGAAGAGAGTAATTACACGGTATTATATATCTTGGCAGGGAGACTATCTTCCCCTCCTTGATGATATCCTCCTCCTCTAATTGCAGCCTCAGATTGAAGCAGAAGAATTACCGAATGCAGAAAAATGGGCAAGCTCACTGCTTAACTCTGCCCTATGCCTCTTGCGAATGGGTTATCCTCTTAAATCGATTGAGGTGCCACACACACACACACACACAAATATATATATATATATATATATATATATATTATATTGCCATTATCATGGAATAATCAATAATATGAGTGATGTTACGAGCTAGTAGTAGTAATAGTAGTAGCAGGGGGAGGAGGAAGAGGAGGAGGAGGAGGAGGAGGAGGAGGAGGAGGAGAAAGATGAGAAGACAAAGCCATCACAGTTTGCTTGTGTGGGTTGGATTTATTGGCTGCTTCTTCATAGGAATGCAATGACGTCATTCGCGTACTGACTCAAATTTCGAAGATTGCTACGACTCACAACAAGGTAGATAGCAGCATTCTATGTTATTTGGATTATCCCACCTACTCCTCCAATTTCTCAACCCCCCCCCCTCCCCTTGCTTTTCATTCGTAGGGAAAACTTGAATTTTACCATGCAAAAGCTCTTTACCGGAAGGCACAGGTCTGGGATATAAATGGCAATGTTGCTGCTGCATGCTGATGGTGATGATGATGATGAGGAGGAGGAGGAGGAGGAGGAGGAGATAATGGTGATGATGATGATGATGATGATGATGATGATGCCCGTTGTCGTTCTCTACATTTTAAACCACTGAAAGGAGAATGATAATTAAAGAATCATAATTAACGTAAGGCTATCATAACTATTCTTGGAACAGGCTTATATTTGCAGCACTACCAGCAGCACCCCTCCTCCCCCTCCTTCCTATTCTTCAGCGTCATTATCTCCTTCTGCTGCTGATGTGAAATCGAGAAGAAACATGAACGCTGCCTATGAAGCACTCTACATAGCTCGATCAAAGCTCCCAAAAGACAGAGCAATAGGTGTTGTTGTTGTTGTTGTTGTTGTTGAAAGGATGAGTAGTTGTTAATAGAATGGCGTGTTTCGTGCTGTATTGAATTAGTTCTGCAATACCTCTCATCTTTTCGAAAACCGTTAGTCTCTTTTGCTTACTTACAGAGGAGCTCTATGCTCGCGTTGTGGCTGCAAGCGCTCCGAGTGGAAGAATAGATCATGAGATAGAAGAAGAAAAAGAAGAAAGAAGAATTGAACCAGATGTAGCACCAAGAGGAAGAGGAGGGGGTCATAAGGCCGAGACGGATATCGATCTTGGCGTAGGCGCTGAAAGCAAATCTAAGTTCCAAGCAGCCGCAGCAGCGGCAGTATCATCGAGAAATGGAATCAATGAGACAGGGAAACTTGACGATACAAACGACAATAAGAACTATGTGCTCTTGGTCATCATCATCATCATCATCTTTCGATTTCTTAGATGTTGGTAGGATTATACGAGATTCTCCTTACTTTTACCAATAGCCCGTTCAAATAGTTAGTTGTCTCCTCCCGTAACTAGTATGGTTATTACTTCGGAACGAAAGCATTCATAGCAATGACAATGCCAAAGAAAGAAAGAAAGAGAGAGACCAGCTACTTCTACTTGATTTCCTCTTTCCTCCTCTTCCGATTCCTAAATCGTGGGTGTATGTATGGTTATTTCTTTATCACGTATTATTATCAGCCCCCCCCAAATGCTATCGATTCTGACGATTCTGAGTTCGCCGAAAAGAGGCGAGAGAAGGAGGAATCAGCAGGTGTTCGAAAAGAGATATCCCAGGTTCTCAATATGAGCCTCCCCAGCAGCAGATCAACGTCCTCCTCTGATGATGCTGCAAACGACCGCAACGGTCATAAATCATCATCATCTGTGGAAAAAGCTTCCAGCTCCACAGAACCGGATAATCAAAGATACCTCTATAGAGCTTTCGAAGCCTTGGAGGTTGGTGGATTGATGATGATGGGAAAATAGCATACAGACGTATCAGCATTGAGGGAGGACCAACACCACATCAACAGCAGCATTTTTGTCAAGTACCCTTCAAGCTGCTTTTATGCATCTAAGTGCCTTTGTTTTTGGGTGGGTTTGGTGTATGTGTGTGCGTGTGTGCGTGTGTGCGTACTTAATGGACATTATTCTTGATTATTATGACAAAACAGGGTAGTATTGGAAGTAACGACAAGCTGTTTCGGCATGTTCAAACTATCCCAGGACCTCAAACTCCGCCTGAAATTGTATATGATATCATATTAGATATTGTATACAATATATATATATATATATATATATATATATATATCGTGTAACCTCGTAGATACATTAGGAAGAAATACCATGATTCCATACCGTTTGCTGCTACCGAGACGCTTGGAGCTGAACTTGTTCTCATTTCGAAGATAGATTGTTATAGTGACACTCCTACTCCTGCTTGTATGACTTTGCTTCCTTGGGATATGCTACATACGACTTTGTCTTCCTTTTACTTATGATTCGTTCGTCTTGATCATAATAAGGTATCTCAGCGTCTCATGGAGGATCCTATAACCAGGCGGTACTTACCCCATGATGCGGCGAAGAAGTTGATAGGAAGCAATCAAGGGACAAAGACAGGGAGCACGACAACGAATGTCGTTGCAGAGACGCCAGCTGTGACGACGGCAGCACCAAACAGCTACACAGAACGAAACACCACAGGAGCCAACATGACCGGGTACTTACCATCAGAACAACGGGAGAAAGAAGTAGAGCCTCCTGTGACTATGGCTACTACTACTATTACTTCTTCTTCTTCTTCTTCTTCTTCTTCTTCTTCTTCTTCTGCTACTACGGATAACAATAATACTCTCCTCCCTACTAGCAGCAATACCGCTGGAGAAGTAACCTCCAACACCGGAGCGTCATCACAAATCAAAAGTGAGAACCAACAGCAAGACGATGATGACCACCACCAGCTGTTTGACTCCTACTATAATAAATGGGAGAAACTTGAAAAAGACATATCTGACGATGAGGCGCCCTTGCTAACGGCGGAGGAAAGGGGTAATAAGCAACAACAACAACAACAACATCTATAAATTTCCATCGGAGCACACAAAAGAAAACAATAGGTTATGACCATGCCTGGAGTAGAGAGAAATGATTAGGGAGAGGACGATGATGATGATGATGATGATGATGATGATGATGACAATGTTTTATAGTAGTTAATGCTGATTGATGATGCTAAGATGGATATGCATGAGTAGCTCCTTATGAATGTCATAATACATTAGTATTTATGAACTTGATAATGATGGTTGTGATGCTGCCTCCTGAAGTCGTCTCTTCCTCTTTGTTCATGTGTTTCTCCCTCTTCGTCAATAATGAGGGGGGGGGCTACTTTTTGTGTCTTAATCGATTCCCTTAAGCTAGTAGGAGGAGATGGTTTGTTAATAGCCTACCATGATGATAGTATCTATAGTGACATAATCCTTTGTATGCGTCTCTCTCTCTCTGTCTCTCTCTCTCTCTCTCTCTCTCTCTCTCTCTCTGTGTGTGTGTGTGTGTGTGTGTGTGTGTGTGTGTGTGTTTTGCATTAACAGAGTATAGAAATCAACTGCTAACACAACATCCAAGGCCACCACATCAGCAGCAACGTCGATTCACGCTAATAGACGATGAAGACCAAAGAGATACGGTTTACATAATATATATATATATATATATATATATATATATATATATATGTGAGTGTGTGTGTGTGTGTGTGTGTATGTGTGTGTGCGTGTACATGTATCACGCTGCTATTAAAATGACATCACGACATATAGATGTACACCATCCACGTTTATTCAGGCACTGTACCCTGATTTATTCAAAGAAAGAATACCCAGTAAGGAAGAAATCGACAAGATGACAGCAGCTCAGCAGCCAAGACAACCGAATTCAAATCGCAGACTACCATACCGAACTGCTTTCAAAGAAATCGAGGAAATGGAGCGACGTGAAAAATCAACGTAATGGTGTTGGGCTAGTAGTATGCTGAATGGATGAAAGCGCAAATTGTCATTGATCTACTAACCATGTTGTTGTCTTTATGTTTTCGTCGCAGCTGCTGCCATCTTGTTTCTAGACTGAAAGCTGTATAAAACGACTAGATTAGGGATTCCTTGCGAGTGTTTCTCACCGTCTACCCCTCTCCTGTTGTGTGACCGAGTTAAGATGACTGCTTCAGTTTTACATTTAACTTGACTGATGTTTATCGAGCGACATATGAATAGTATGCTTTGGAGTTGATTCGAGCCTGCTCTGTATACTACCACCTAATTTAGACAAAGGGAGACAAATGATGCTTCTGGTGATGATGAGGATGACCCTTGCACGAGGCAGCAGATAAGAGATTTAGAAAGGCAAAGCAACAAGTTTGAGCCCCTTGGCAGCTCTGTGGATGATGCTTGGAGGAAAGTCTTCGCATCTAGCAATAACACAGATGCACGTGCTTCTGCTACTACAAATGGCACCAAAACGAAGAACTTTGGCAGTGATGTCTTTGATCGTTATCAGCACCTAGGTGAGAGGATGGAGAACTGTACTGATAGGCCGATTGACAAGCAAATGATAGATCAGGAACTCATTATATGCATATGATCTATAATAATTTAGTCCTATTGTGACATTTGTATACGTGAACATGCGGAAAATATTGATACCGACACATTCTGTGGTACTTGTGGATTACTATCAGAACTCAGCGACAGCGCAACAGATCTTGAGTTCAATACAATTAAAAAAGAGTGCCCAGAATCTGCACGAAAAGGACCAGCCAGTAAGAACAGCAAGCCCACAAAGCTAGGTTGTTGTCTTTGAGAAACTTCCATGGAATCTGAGAATGTTAGAAAGGGATGACAACGCACGGATTAAATCCATCTTCTTACTTAGGAGAAAAGGAGGCGAAGCAGGCTGATCCGAGCCATTTTACTACCCAGAATTTAAGTGAAAATGAGGACAAATATCGGGAGTTATTTGACCGATTAAGAAAGGTATAAAACAAACATGTAGAACAAGTAACATCAAAAAATAAGGGAAAAGTGAGTCATACTCGGCAGAATCCCAGGCTGTTATCTGCTTTAAGTGGCTTCATTTGTTCAAATTAATCAACCAAAGAAAGATCTTACACTCTTGTTCGTGTTGTTGAATGATCATGTTGAATGCTGAATACTTAGGCACAGAATGAGGTGCAGCAGCAAAGAGATGAAGAAGCCAGAAAATCGGGAAAATTATACATAGAAAACTAGGCTAAGCTTGATCATCTGCCTATGTCTAGTTTTATGTGTGTGCTTGTATTATTGAACAGAGTGCACCAAGCTGTGAAAGCAAATAGTGATTCATTTGATTGCAGACGACATTTGTTGTCCGCCCATTGATGCATCGTGCAGTTCGAATTCGCTCGCGAGCTAGTGCATTCTCAAGAGCCTGTTTGTCATCATCACACGATGCAAAATGACAAACCAATGCGTACGTAGCGGAAGGGACACGTGTGTGAATGAATTCATTCCACACAAGTGGTGGCATTGCTAGGTTACTACGCTTGTGCGAAGACGCGGTGCATGAAGATTATGAAGATGAATGCAATTCAAGCGCTGCAACTGACCAGTTTGCATAATAGCTACATGCAATTACACATGTGGGTAGGGAGGACATTGACATGATTTAATTATTTCGCTGTGTATATGTCTTTGGATCCGTCTCACGTGCAGAAGCTCAGACAGCTATGCTGATCGAACAAAAGGAATGCATCTCACAGTACATTCGCGTTGCACACGCGACCCTTAAAAAAACCCATGTACGGGCCATTTTTGTATAAACATAGTATATATAGTAGCTTAGTAGCACTGCGGTGAGTACGCAGCTAGCTATAGCTGCGCAGTGCGTTGCTGAAAGAACCCTTCAATTGGATCCCATGTATGACAGAAATTCTTAATGGGAGATAATAGATATTCGCGATTATTGATGTTAATGTCGTTTTAGTAACAACCAGCTTCAGTTGCTTATTCTGCCGAAGTTACTACTCATTCCATGCCTTTGGTCCTTTCTTAGAGGTATTCCGAATAATCTGATGAATCTTTGCAATGTTTGCATCGTTCTTCTGTTGCATTTCTCGATAACGAGTTTTCGAAACTCCGTAGGTTTGCCAAGGTTTCTCCTCATCAGGATCCTCCATTTCGGTCATGGCTACTTTGTCGCTGCGGATAGGCGGCACATTCATTCATATTAATTTCTAATGATAATTGAGAATGTTGCCTTTATTACGACACCCAGCAATTATAAACGACATCATACAGACGTGGTTACACACTAACCCTTTCATCTTGACCGCTTGCCGTGTTTCATCAGGAATAGGTTCGTTGCGGTCGGAAGGATTCTTGTAGCGAGTATCCACATCTCTTAAACGGGTCGGAACTTGAACTGAGAGATGTATGTATTTTAAAAGATTCTACCTACTTCTTCTTCTTTTTTTTTATTATTACTATTGTTGTTGTTGTTGTTGTTGTTGTTCTTTTTCTTCTTCTTCTTCTTCTTCTTCTTCTTCTTCTTCTTCTTCTTCTTCTTCTTCTTCTTCGTCTTCGACAAGTTGTAACTCAAATGCATCTACTTACAGTATCCAACCACGGCAATCATAGGGACACCCATAATTCCAAACCACCTTTATGTTCAATTTTTACAACAACGTCACTATCAAATAAGTGTCCTAAATTCAAAAATTTGAGCCATTGAAAAAGCTGAGCACCATAGTCCCATTAGAGAAATAGGAAGCTTGAACTTTTTCCGCTGGGTTGGAGCTTCGGTGCACAAGCTTCGGAGGATTTTCGTAAATCCTTGCTTCAAAGGAGGTGAGCGGAGAAATGATGGGGTATGCAAGCATCGTAAATTGAGCACACGGAAATTGGCCGCTCGAAGACGACCATAAGCGATCGCACGCGAGGCAAGCGCCATTCGTTTGTGTTGCTCACAATTCGGTGGTTGGTCTTCGCGATGATGCCGGTTGTGGTATGAATATCTGCTTTCTCGTACGACAATCCTGAGGTTAAGTCGCAGATAGTACATGTAGGCTATTTATGATAATTTTAAAAGATGTTAAATAATGAATACGACTTGTAATGAACATCATGAATTTGAAGAAAACGAAGGAACTCTGTACGCTCCTGTAGCGCGTTATCATTTTGTGGTAGCGACGTAACTCTTCCTATGGAAACGCTTAACGCCTGGCGGAAATTTCATCTGAAAGGGCAACTTTCAAACTACAAAGGTATGACGCAAACAGAATTTATCCCCCGTTTTTACATATGGTGAGTAACTCTTGCCAATCAAAGTCCTGACTTAAAAGCATGGTATTATTTGGACGAAAATGTAAACTTCTTCTTCTTTGCGACAATCAATTATGCAAAAGTACTGAGGTAAAATAGGGCCCCCTTCAAAGTGTGAAAGAGAGACACTAAGTTTAGCCAAGAGAGTCCCAAATCATAGACAATAAGTTAAGCCAAAAAATTAAAAATCACTCAGTGAGCTACGGTGTTTTTGGACTATTTTGCCGAAATACATCCCTATTTGTGTAATTATCAAGGACGTATTGCGCAAAATACAGCAGAAATTGTCCCGAGGCAAAAATATGTAAACAGAACGTCGAACACACCGGAAAATATCTTGAACACACTCGAAATAGATCTTCATGCTAAATATTTGTGTTGCATTTTGTGAACACATTGTCAGCTGCAACTGTTCAGTGAATTATTTTAGGAAATTTATCGTACAAAAACACTTCATCATGAGAAATCAGCGTATGTTAGATCTACTTATCCTGAGGGATGATCTGATATTCATGCATTTTATTAGTAAGACATGATATCTTCCATGTCAAAGTGGAGACTATTACTCCATTGTGACATTAACATTATAATCGTCTTACTGGTAGCATCTCGGTTCACGAGAAGAAACAAAATGTTTAAGATATCAAGGTGCCATCATATCTAATACGACATATCTAATTACTTTTTATTTGTTATAGAGACATGAAATATTTCCTTTATTGTGTGATTTTGAATGATATCCATTATTTTCGGAGAAGAGATATGTGATGAAATGGAGGGAAAGACTCGAAACAAAGGTGGAAGAGAGATACAAAGCGACGAGGAAGGGCGACTAGTCCGCGGTAGCGCCTTGCAACAGCTTTCCTTCGAAGCAAACTACCTCTTGAAACGAGAAAAAAGCGCCTACAGAAGTGTAGTAGTAGTATCAACAGAGTTAGAACGAATCGAAGGTACGACGCACACACGCACCGTACAAGTTGTTGTTCTTCGACCAAAGTGGAGGTTCACTGGCCAAATATTCAGCCTACCCACTGTCTGGCTTCTTTCTACCTTCCTCCAGGACGGGGGCGAGACAAGAGATTCCGCCTTCCTTTTACTAGGTTGAACTGCGCAAGCCAGGGACTATGACAACCCCAACAGATAAATTTGGTGTAGGAGAATCGTCCAACAAGAATACAGTAGCATTCAACAACGAGTTATCACATGGCGATGAGGCTGTAGAGGCTTCGCACCGGAACAATAGAATGGGCAGCAGAAAGCACCCAAATCCAATGGGGACCATTACTATTCCTGCCAGGAAACGCCGCTGGAGAAAAAATGCTTCCCCACAGTTCCCTAAAGGTAATGGAGATGTCTCGAGCCCATTTGGGGGACTTCTACCTAAAAATTATGGCGGCGGAACTTCGCCAGTCGCACGATCGCCCATTGGGTCGCCAGACAGGAATATCGATATCAGCACGTTCTTCAGCCGCTCCCCACCAATTCAGCATCAAGGAAGAGGAGGAGGAGGAGGAGGAGGAAGATTATTAGACGCAAATTTACCTAGTCAGGGAGAACAGAACAACCCTATGAACTTCCTAACTTCAGCAGCCGCCGACGCGAAGAACCAAGAGTATAAGACGCCAATTACATACGAGATGGGAGCTCTTCGTCCAAATTCAGAGCATGGTAGTAGCGGTAGTACTATGGAGAGAAAACGCATGGATACAAAAAGGGGGGGGAATGTAAGCGGCCCTTCGTCTGCTCAGACTATGGGACGTGTAAACCAACGGCTACCGCGCCAACAGCAACCAGCATACATCCAACCGCAACATCGAATGCAGTTCGACTCGACACGCCAGCGTATCCATGACATGCCACTTAAGCAACGACCCCCTATTGGGCAAAAGCTTGCATTTCGTCAGCCACCAAGGATGGTCGAGGTGAGATAAATAGCCTTGCCCACACACGTGCAAACACACACACACACACACACACACGCGCGCGCGTGCGCGCGCATGCACCAACAAAAATAATATGAAGAGGATACGCAGATAGAAGATATGGTCTCTCAACTAGACCTTTTGACTCCTCGTAGGGATATTGCTTTATGAATTGATATTCTGTTAATCAGATGCGATATCAGCAGCAAAACGATAGTGGTGGTGGTGGTGGAGGCAGGATTACCGCTACTTCTATGCCACAAGCTGACCGAAGAAGTCAGCAGCAGCAGCAGCAGCAGCAGAAAAATAGCATTCTTGGCTATGTCCGTCGGCATGACGGAAAGGTGTTTTATGAAGGGAGGCTTTATGTTGGACCTACTACTAACAACCGACCTCGTTACAAGTCAAAGCAATCCTGGGAATGGGACCTCTACCCTCACGGTGTCTCGAAGCTCCATGGGAAGCTCCGCATTCAGATCAAGCAGCGCGGTTTTAATCCATCCTATCCTCTTTACCCCAACACAATGGAGGGACTCTTAAGTGCCGCAATGCATAGGGATAAAGAAATCATTAAGTTGTGGATGTCGGGAGTTTTGATTCGTTCCCCAAAACTAAACTTCGATCACGGGGCTGATCTGAAGGCACGGAGGCAACAAGCTAGACAACGTGCCCAACAAGCTCAGCAGCTACAACAACAGCAACAGCAAACGATCATCAACGTTCGCAGTATGCAAAATCAACAGCAACAGCAAGTTCAACAGAAGAGGATGATGTACCATCAAATTCAGCAGCAGCAGCATCAGCATCAGCATCGCATCCAACAGCAGCAACCAGGATCCATGCACGGTCATCGGCAAGGAGCTGGCAATGGGACGCTGCAGCAGCATTTGGTAGAATATATTGTAGTAGTGATTGTGAGATAATAGTGATGGTGATAAGCTTGATTGATCGACTATCTATCGAACAAAGTGATGCTGGCTGCTGTTTAAGGATAACGTTGATGAAATCCGCCTTGTATCATTCTGACAACAGTTTCCTCTCCCTTTAATTTCGTGCAGGGTCAGCAACCGCGTCACATGCGCAATCTTCTGAATGATACCAGCAGCGCTTATGGCAACAACAACAACATTCCTACTGCCCCCCCAGCAAAGGATATGAATGTTTTTTCAATGAGAAAGTCTCCTGGTGGTAGGTTGACCCCCGGAGGCTTCTCAATGAATGGGGTTCTTTCTCCAGGATTGGGTAGTGCAAGATCTCCTGTGCTACCAGGTGGCCTGTCATCACCGCTCCTTGCATCTCCTATGGTCAACTCCCCTGGAAATATGTTTCCTGCACCTATGGCAGGAGGCTGTATGGGAGGACTTCCGTCACCCCCCGTCGGAGGAAAGTCACCGCACATTCAAGTGACGGATCTGCCACGATCAAAAACCGTGCCAATTATCGGCAAGCCTCCCCTCAAAGGTGTCGAAGGAAAGCTGACAAATGGAGTTGCTGCTGGGCCTAGGAGAAGACGAGCAGAGCACCCGCCAAAATATTCATCAGCCCTAGACTCATCACCCTCCTCACCGTTATCATTATTATCATCAATATCATCAATATCGTCATATCAACAACCGCAGCCATCAAAGCGACAGCGTATACTCGCATCAGATTCGATGTGCCCGAAGCTTGGAAAAGCAAAGGGTGGAATGGCTTCTCAACTGCAGAACAAACTAGTTATGAAGCAGCACCGGTGACTATTATCACCCTTTCTTCGCCAGACATGACACTGAACAAACGATGATTTCCTGATGCAATCAATCAGTTGATGTCGACGCCGCTTGATCAGCACTACCACCCAAATTTGATAATAACTCGAAAACTGTCGAAGAGATTAGTATTTCAGTTGCGTATGGCAACCGAAAAGTGGCAGTCGTATCCTGGCAAAAAATAGATGGGGGCTTGGAAAAGTAGGGGTCAGGAAAAGTGTGGCTTCCACATTACGAGTAATAGACTGGTGCACTTGATTTTGTATCAAGTGACTTAGGAATGCCTAATGCACACACTGCCATCGTGGTAGTTGCAAATCTAGATATCGCTGTACATCGTTGTTTGGGTTTCGACTCATAATAATCAGAAAATGAGAACATTTTAATGAGCAAAGATTACGTAACGAGCAGATTCAATATATATTCTGAAATTTAATAGCATCATAAAGGCATTGATTAAAGAATAGTATGCAGAGCTACTCGTATCACGAGACAGGACTGCATGAGAAGAGTAATATGAAATGAATGAGACAGTGCCGCTGGGGCACCTTGCGATTATATGATGCAGCGCATATGTGGCCTGGGTGATCCCCATGTTGTGTTAACTAAACAGTTTAGTAATTGTCAAGTTGAAGGCAAGAACCACGTAACACTTTCCGAATCACTCTAATATATCTAGTATATATTTCCGAATTCAACAATTAATGAGATACGCGCGCGCAGAAGCGAATGTCGTATGCAGCATTGAACTAATATATACTCGATCTGGCCAATTGACTGCAGCGCGGGCCGCATGCATGTCATTTATTTTGTCAACCTCGAAATGCCATGCGCACCATGCGGACCGCCATGCCATGAATAATGCATGCGAGCAAAGAGCCAGGATACTACCAGTGCCTTGCTAATTGCGAGCCAGTCGTTTTAACGTTTCATCAATGTGTGCATTTACTTTGTCTGCATCTATGCAGTGATATGCATTTCACAAAACATGTGTAAGTTCAACTTTAAAAAAAGACATTTATTCATTTTGGGCGCGTCGAATGAATAATGTAGCTTCGATGCGTTCATGTATAGCCTTAAATTTCCATCACCTTCACATTTGCCGATGTCAGCTTCTATCTATCTCTACCGTCGTGGCATGTAGGCTCCTGCATCTTGAAAGCTTTTGCCAAGCATACTCTGTGTAGGAGCTCGAACAGGAGTGTTTCTGATAGATATCTGATGGAGGAACTGAGTAAGAATAGTCTTTTCTTCTCACAGTCGTCGTGGCGTGATACATTTAATCAAATGAACGAATAAGGTGTAATTATTTCCGATAAGTGGGAATTAAGTGAAGTAAAATTTTGGATGTATTTTACATGTGTGTGTGTGTGTGTGTGTGTGTGTGTGTTACCTTCTCGAAGGAAGTGAGAGTTATGTTAGCAGGCATAGTTTTGTCTTTCTTTGGGCCCCGCCGTTTTCTTCTTCCGCTGCTCCTAGCACTCCTACTCGAATGGAAACGATAAAAGCTTAGCAAAATAAACAATATATTGATAATAAGTTTCCATGCCGCATCTTCTACTGCTTGCTTTTTTATTCAATACGTATAAACAGGCCTACATTTACCCAATAGTTGCCCTAAGTGCTTGAGCAGTTTTCGGGAATTTCAGATCAGGAGCAAAAGACCAGAAGCCATTCTCGACCAGAGTGTGAGGAGGAACAATCTGTAGCGAAGAATAATGATCAGAGGAAGCTCACCATGGAAGAACACCTCTATTGCCAATTGAATCAACTGAATTCTACTTCTACAATAATGAGTGAAAAAGGAAATCAAGAGTTACTACAACTCTGTGTAAAAGACATACTTATTCGTACTGTTTGGCACGTTACTGCTGCTTCATTGTGTGATGATAATGATAATGATGATGAAGAGGAGGAGGCGGTGGAGGAGGCGGAGGGGGGGGGAGGAGGAGAATGGCATGGCAGTCGTGGCGATAATGAACTTTATCATCTTCAAGTTAGCATTCTTGTAACAGTAGTAATAGTAGTAAGAGTAGTAGTTGTAGTAGGAGTACCTTAGGAGTTTCCCGTGTTCTTTCTGGTGGTAAGATGAGAACATTCTTCTTAGCGCTACCATCCTTCGTAGTCGTTATCCCCTTCGCCTCTTCTTTCCCTTCCGCCATATCATCCCTTGCTTTTCGGTGGATAAGAGGTCTTGGAATTGCAATTGGCATCGAGTGAGGAGCAAAATGATGATGACTGCTTTCTCCCACATCATCATCATCGTCCTTGTTTCTGATGGCACGTATATCAATTTTATTTGTTGCACCCCCCTGCTGGAGTTGGCCAGAGCGATGGCGATTGGAGCTGCTCTTATGGATTCTTCGAAATCGTCGAATTCGCCTCTCCTCCTGCTCAACCTCTTCATCAAACTGAAACAACATGTCGTCATCGTTATCGCCACGGGCATCGTCTACTGCCTCCTCCTCTTCATTATCATCATCATCAGGTCTGTGGAGAGCGTCCTGCTTGTCATTGTACCCATCATCGTCGTGGTTTTCACTGCTATTTTCCACAGGAGGGGGGTGGGTTGTTGAAGTAGCATCATCACGATGAGTGCCACTACTAGCAGCAGCAGCAGCAGTAGCTTTCTTGTCGCTACCACTAATTTCATCACCATTAGAAATTGGTCCGACGGACGAAAATTTGTCCCCGATTTCAGCAGTACTGGTACTTTTTGTTCTGCTGTCTCTAACTCCATTTCCTGCATCTAATCCCCCTCCCTCGAAATTCAGCGAATCTGAATCCGAATCATGATCATTCTCATTCATTTCAGCGCCGCTTTTGTCAACCCTGTGTACGGCAGTAATCGTATCATCATCATCATCATCATCATCATCCTCAGAGCACTATGAAATATTTAAAGAATCGCCACCACGCCACTACTACCACCACCACTACTACTACTACTACTACCACTACCACTACCACTACCACTACATACGTTAGATTCTGATGATCCGAGATGTGATGATCTGCGGCTGCTGCTGATGCCTCTGCTATCTTTGAGCGATTAAGGAGCCCGGATGATACTGACGTGACCACGCTGAAAGGGAGGCTCTTCCCATCATTCATTGGTATGAAGTGGCAGGAGAAATGCCCATGAGATAACAATGTTTCTTCAGTAGGTTTCCCACTTTGATTCTTAGCATCTTCGTCCTCCTTGTTGGTACTACTGCTACGAAATCTGTGGTGCTTTAATCTATGATATACACCACCCCATTGACCATCATCGGTAGATATGCTGCCAATCCATTGCAAATATGTTTCTTGCCTGGCTGTAGGCCTATTTATCGTGGCGTGAAGGCGGGGGATGCAAATTATTACACACTACCATGTTATTATCACTATTTTTAGCACGGTCACTTATATGCAATTATAACTTTTTTTAATATCAAGAAGATAATGTATACCTCTCAGTGAGTACGAGCATTAGAGCATCGAAACGGCGGCAAAGAGCTCCGTCGACTGTACAGGAACGATTAAAAGTCTGGCCTACGAGCGGATACACAAACGGCTCCTATGCGAACAAATACGTAGTATAAGGTGTTTAGGGTGGTTGCCACGAAGACATTGATGTTGGTAATGAGTTTATTTGACAATAATGTTGCGATTACCAATTTTAATGGTACGTTGAAAATAACACAAATAAACAACACTCGAGGTGTGAAAGGGGATTGTGATGGTGATGGTGGTGGGGTTGGTGGTGATGATTGATGTCAAAAGCAACCTGTCCACAGTCTACGGAGCATGGAAGATTAAGTTTGCCCTCAAATGGTTGTGCCTCTCCATTCGCATCAAATATATTTCCCCTTAAGCTGTAGCTGCAAATTTGACCGAATGCTTTCTCAGCACCGACCGATGTTTTATGAATAATCATGTGCAGAAGAACAAGAGAGAAATAGCTTGGGTATGGCCGAGCCAACCAACTAATAGCCTGCGGACAAAAAATATCATTCGTTGGGAAGTTAGGTTCGTGAATCTGGGTTAAATAAGTGAAGAAATCACACAAAAATCGTGATGCTTTATCGGAAATGACGCCGAAGAGGATGATTTGCGTATGAGCGATTTCACTGATATACTTTCCTCTGATGGCACGAACATATGTATAAAAGCTACAACAGTGAACTACTGCGGCATTTACCCGTGGCTAGTGTACAGATTACGTAAGCCTCTCTCTCTCTCCCTCCTCCTCGTCAGAAAAGCGTGTCGTTGCTGGGTGGATTGTGGAGTGGATCTTCTTCCCACTTCCAACTTGAGCTCAATAAATGTCCTTTATTTGTAAACGACAACACATTTCGGTAATTATACGTGAAAAATGCCCTCCATTTAGCATTTTCCCAGGGAAAGTAGGGTTGGACTAGACGCTTCCGAGAGCTGCAGGAGGCAGGACGTGGAGGCAAGGCAAGTGTTCGTCGTTAACACGCATCTCCCACATCATCCTCTTCAACATTCACTCTCTTTTACGGACAGTATACTCATTGGCCCCTATTCAAACAAGATATTCTTAAACTATTCGAAAATAACTCATAGAACGGAAAGTGGAGCACCATTAGCTACCTGAACAGATCAGTGCGACGACCATGGAGGGTACGTTCAATACTCAAGATTCAGTTTTTGCCATGAAATCGTATATCTCCCAGCTACTTTACTTTTTTAGTCAAAATGTGCTTCTTATTGCTGTGGTTAAGTAGGGCCATCCCACCATGGATTCCCCCCGAACAGCAAGCTCGAAAGGTTTCGCATTTGAGACTGGTGTATGTAGCTTTAACCAAACCTAAGCAACTGATCTGTATCTCAGATTCCATAATATTGTTGAAACAAAGCTCAAAGTAACTTTAAAGAGTGTACTAGAAGCGCGGGACAAAATCTTTGATGAGCACTCAGAATAGTAAGCATCTCAAACATTCGCTGCGATTGTATTTGTAACATCATCCCCTGTCTAGCATCAAGCTCCGAAACAATATTGCAGTGGTTCGTGAAAGCAAGCAAACAGAGGTGGCTCAAGTTCAAACCTGCTTTTAGAATGCAGTGCTTACGAAAGTTGTTTCGTTTGTGTTGTCTCTTCAGTTGGAATCTCTTGTGAATCTAGGCTCGGAGTTTTACTCTCAGGCTGTTGTGTAAGTACCATAAACGGTTGGAGAGAATTAAAGTATTCATTGATGAATGTTTCTCACTACCACAGTCCAGATCCTAGCAGGATAGTCGTCGATGTCGGTCTTACCCTCCACGTAGAATTCACTCTCGATGAGGTGAGATGGCGTTTCACCCTAAAAAATTAATTGTTCTCCATGCTAGCCTATAAACAGTATATCTCCCGATCATACAACTTTCACAGGCTATTGAGTTTTGTAAAAAGAAAGAGGAACATTTAAAAAGGTATCATTCAACTTCTGACGGACATTTACACCTCTTAGTATCATTTTCTTCAGGAAAGGAGAAAAGCTCACAGAAAAGGCTTCGGAGATCAGAGCACACATTAAATTGGTACGTTAGGCATTGTGAGCATGAATCTGAAACCCTATTGGTTGCATGGTTTCGTGCTGATAATGTTCTGATAGGTATATGATGCAATGGGCGAAATTATGAGGCTGCAACAAATTGAAGCACACAACAAGAAATTGCACAACCTGTCGAATCAGACATAGTCTCGATAGATGCAATGCAACTGTGCCATTCTTGTGTCCCACACATGGTCGTTCATCACAACTACATCCAGCATGCAATTGCCATCAAGTTCCATCATGCTAGCATGGCATCTCCATGTGCATGTTCCTTGCATCCCATGTCTAGATGTGTGTTGTGGTGCCTACGTGTATTTGTCAGGCACACGTGTGCAGCCGAAATTCTGAAGTTTCATGAAACAATACTAGACTAGCTAGCTAGCAAAAATGCATCTAGACACTTGGAACAACTTGATCATGATGCTGTGCCGCTCATCGCATCAGTTCGGTTCGGCTCATTGATCCTCGCATGTCAGCGTGCTTGTGCCAGTGTGGCTGCATCCAGAGATGCATTTTGTGGCGGCACGCGGTGTTCAGCATGCTGGCATGATGCAGCAATGACGACTGCTGAGCCAACATGCACGTGTGTGGAATGTGCAAGGCTGGAAGGTGGCACACATGCATGCTAGCATGGCATCAGTGAACGTCTTTGCGTCACCGCTTTGTGACGTGTGTGAGGCGTGCAACAATGAACGTGCAAGTGTGTGTGCACACGGCCGAACAGAATGAACGATCAAACTAGCCGAAGAAATTGGCACGTGAAGTGCTTCCAGTGATGCAAATGCATGACGATTGTGTCATGTGTGCTGCATCTGTCTGCGCAGAAACATGTGTGTGCATCTGCAACTACACACAACAGGCAACGCACTTCGAGAAGGTCGCTGGTTTCCGCCCAGGCGAACGAAACAATGAAACAATGAAACAATGATGAAGAACTACATTTCCAAAGTGTACGAAGGTGAATGAATGAAGCGGTTCTGCAAAATCTTCGCGATTTGCAGTCCGGTCACTGTTGCTTCCGTTGTCGTAGTAGCAAATTGCATGGAATTGTTCCATTTTTCTTGATTTGGATGGATTTGATTGATTTGATTGATTTGATTCTTTCGGCAGGGCAGCAGCAGCAGCAGCAAGTGCTCTTCTTTTTCTCTCCTCGGAGAAAGCGAAAGAGCACGAGGGAGGAGAACGTCAAACTATACTCTTTGACAGCAGGGTGAGGAGATCTCATGCTCTGCGCGTTTGGAGCTCATTTGGATACCTATGACGATTCATCTTTTTGATTTTTCGCTGCCTTTTCTTTCAAATAACTGCGCGATGTTAGCTCGACGCAGGACACATAGGAAAGAGAGGCGACAAACATCGGACATGGCACAACTCGTTCGATTCCAGTCTCAATTGACTTTGAGAAATCAAATCCTTACGTTAAGCAGGCGCAATCTACGTGCTTTATTTTCATCGTTATTGTCACCATCCTCGAGGACTCTAGACCGTCCTCAAAAAGGAATGGTGCAAACCGTCAACGGATCCATCTCTCCAGAAAGGTAAGAGGAGAACGAATCGTATAATACGAAGGATTTGTGAGAAAATCTGGCAAGAAAGTATCGTACGACAAAATTGGGAAGGTGGTTCATGTATTCAAGACGGCGTTGCATTTGATGATCGATCAGACAGCAGCCAACTGTGTTATCATCCCTCTTTAACAATCAGCGTGGGCCCGACGTTGATGCATGAGCACCTTGTCGTAGACTATTCTCAAAATTGGGGTTGTATGGACGATATTCCAGGAGACCCAGGTACTTGATTACCAATTACTCACCTCCTCAATTTGGCAAACACAAGCCAGGATAATCTGCTTATTGGGTTATCAGATTAAGGTGATTACCTACTCATTCATCATAAATCAGCTTTGAAGGGAACAAAGGAGGAAATACGTCTGTGGGAGAGCAAGATGACTGTAATGGCAGCTTTATTATATTGTCGCCGAAGGAATAGCAACATCTCGTTCTTGGCATTACAACTGCTGCTTTTACCAAGGCACGCTTTCATGTTTCCCTCAGGTGGATATCGCCGCTGAAAATCGAATGTTCTTCTCTCAGACAAAGGACAATGTGCGCCGGCTAAAGTGTTATCTAAAATGCAACTTTTATTGTGATTACTTACAGAGCATCATCATCATCCTAACGTTGTATGAATTAGATGGTCCTTGAGGGAGACGAAAACGTCATTGAAGACGTCAACCGGTTCAAGTCTACAGGTGGCGGGTATCTCTTGGCGAGAGGCTCATTCAAGCTCTTTCATGCTTCAAGATTACTCTTCAATACAATGCATGCTTGAAACCTATTGTTCTTGTTTGTTGTCATCACCATTCCATCAAGGAGTTCGCTGTCATCATAATCATCATAATCATCATCATTCAGCAAGGAGAAGTAAATGCAAGCACGTTCATTTGTCGAATTATGATTATCACCATTACTGTTATCAACGATAATAATAAGTATTCACATGCAAGTTGTACACAGGTGCATTGTCGAGTGCTCGATCGATGGAATCCGAACCAGTTAAGAAGAAGAAGAAGAAGAGAAGAAGATGATGATGCGTGAGAGTAATGTTTTTTATCATATTTATACTTTCTTCTTCTTCTTCTTCTTCTTCTTCTTCTTCATCTTCTTCTTTTCTTCTACTTCCCTCTCACTCTACATCCCATAAGGAGGAAGTTGATGGAATTGCATATGTCTGCTTCTATTTATTCATCATCTGTCAACCTGTGGTGATACTGATATCCACTTTACAGAAGGACACCCAGGTAAGCTCAAGGATATTTCTTCCAAGACAGGCTTGCACGTAGTCATGGGTAACAACCATACACGTATAATCTGTTTATCACACAGCTACAGCAGAGCCACGTTTTGCAGCTATGTGAGATGCTACACAAGGCTTCCCTGTCTTTCTTGCCTTTGCTTTTCTTATCGAATATACGTGCTGCTGTGACTCTCAGGCACTGGATGGTATCTAGCCCGAACACATCCAAAGGACATGACGACTCGTTCCAGTAAAGCCCTGGAAGATAAGTGCTGAAACTAATCACGATGATAGCTTCACTTGGCTGCCTCTGGGCCTAATAAGGGATATAGGGAGGCTGTTTTTGATGTGACTATTTTTGAATAATCTCTTCCCTCCTCTCCTGCATCCACAGATTGATTGCAGATCTGACAGGGACGGGGGAGGTGAGTAATAAATCTTCATCATCATTATCATTATTATATTCATTACAATTATTTCAAAGGCATCATCGTATAAATTGGTAGCTGCATTCATTTTTAAAAGCGGCACAAAAGTCTAATAAAGCTATTACATAACACCCCCAAGCTATGTTTTACATTCACACATGCTGTTACATATAGTTTGTTGCTATTGGTTGTTACAGTAGTGGTAATAATGGTATTGATGATGATGTACATGTATGCGTTGACGTACAGGACTGTGAGGACGGTATTTGTGCTGGATACATCGGAGAACTTGGATGCACAACTGTATAATTATTTGACTTCTGCACATTTATTGAACAACATAACCACCAAATTTGAACGTTTCCTTAGAAGTAGTACGAACACATGAGGAACCATTAAGTATTGTTACCTTAATGTACACGATGAGTGGATGAGTGCTGTGTGTGTAGACACGTAGCTTGATGTGTTTGATCACTACGATGATTTTATCTTTACTAAACTCTGCCATGAAAACGTTTGTTATTGTAATTTGTTAATGTTGTTGTTGTCTATCGATTATCTCCCTGTCTCTTTCGAACGTTTATTGTCCAGGAGCTGCATCCGAATGAGCGACGTGTGCTTCAAGCTGCAGCTCGAGTTAGTAGGGACCTTGGTGTCTTCATTAGCATCCATCCGGTTGGTGCTTTAATTTCTGTTATTTAATAAATATAACCAGCTATGCTGATGTTACTGTTGTTGTTGTTGTTGTTGATGATGATGATGACATCTGTGCTTCTTATAACATATCGACGATGAAAAGCTCATCATCATCATCATCATCATCGTCGTCGTCGTCGTCGTCGTCGTTACCCGCATCTTCTAATAAAGATGGGGATAGAATATGAGTGCACTTCCGCCAACCTTTATCTTTCTTGAATCTCAATTTTCTTCCTCTTCCTCCTTGTCCTCCTCCTCCTCCTCCTCCTCCTCCTCCTCCTCCTCCTCCTCCTCCTCTCCGCTTCGATCATTTTATGTGTTGATTGATGGACTGATTAGTTGATTATTGTATGGGTTGCTGATGTAGGGTTATTCTAGGGAATCCCCTTTTCATATCCTCAACGAATTAAGCACACATGGTGCCGATCTATCAAGGTCAGTAGCCAAATCAATGCGTGCCTTTGGTCAATCCGTCATCATGTGTACTTAATATCAAACCAGGGTAGTAATGGGACACGTAGATAGAGGCATTCTAAAGGTATTAGAAAGATCAAGATGATGATGATGATGATGAGTTATAACGACGGCATACAGC
>ADNK01000262.1:0-43545 GCA_000320545.1 Bigelowiella natans CCMP2755 | reverse complement strand
AGAGAGAGAGAGAGAGAGAGAGAGAGGGCCGTCGTTTTCTTTTTCACCTTGATCATGACAATTGTAATCATCATCGCAACAATACAATACCACGATGTGTCACTCTCTCCGTCCTCCACCCCCCATCCTCACTCTTGCTATTTTGTCGTGAAATGTTTCAACGGAGTTAGATAGTTCTCTCAGTGAACGGCGAGATCTACAATCACAAAGAGCTTCGTGGGGAGCTCAAGTCTTCATACGACTTCAAAACAGATTCAGATTGTGAGGTGAGAAGATGGTGGTGATGATGGAGATGCTACCACTACTGACAAACTACCACTACCACTACTACTACTACTACTACTACTACTACTATCACTAGCACTTTTGCTACGATTTTACTATAGAATCCTCGTTATTATAGCGCACTGATAGTTTTTTCCTGTTTTGGCATGTTTTGACATATTTTGTCAAATTTTCTTGTTGGCAACCAATCAAGTAGCATTCGTTCATCTCACAAATCGAAGCAGTAGCAGCAGCAGCAGCAGCGTATTATTTCCAATCGAACGTTTCTTCACTCTTTTGATGTTCTCTCCCCCCTCCTCCAGGTTATTATTCCTCTGTACCAAGAATACGGGGTAGAGTTCATCAACAAGTTGCGAGGTGTGTAGCTGTTTGCTGTATGCGTTAATAAGGGACCAGAAGAACGGCCATTATAAAATATCTCTCTTTACTTTCTCTCTCTCTTCCACACAGATAATATATCACTATAATATAACGATTATATGCACAAATATATATATTTATATATATATATATATATATATATATATATATAACGTGAATGTGTGCTCCTCAGGAATGTTCTCCTTCGTTCTTTACGACAAGAAAAATGAGCGCTACATCGCTGTGCGGGTGATTATTTACCTATGAAATGACGGTTATTGTTCCGAAGCTGCTGCCGCAGACGGCCTTCGTTTCGCATGGATTTTAGTGCGTGTATATATTTATGTGTGTGTGTGTGTGTGTGTGTGTGTGTGTGTTTGTGTGTGTATGCGTGTGTACCCTCTTCTACATTATTATCCCATAGTTTTACCGTGATGATGATGGGCCTAACCAATTTCCATTCATTCAAAAACAAGGCAGTTTTTGATCGTTTTGTGACTGCATTCTTCTTCTTCTTCTACTTCTTCTTCTTCTTCTTTCCTTCTCCAGGACCATATCGGAATCACACCCATGTATATGGGATTTGGTAGGTGCTGCAGATGTGCAAATCAGTAGTAGCGCAGCAGGAGAGGAGAGAGGAGGAGTGAGCCCCATAGGAAGAAGAAGATGACGAAGATGATTAAGAATAGATCAATAATAGTAGAATGATGATGACGATGATGATGATAATGATGATGGTGATAGTAACGTAGCAATGCACTCTGTGTTGCGGCAAATTAACCCACAACAATAGCATGTGATTGCAGCGTCTATGATCTACGGGAGAATTAAATCTCCTTAGATCGTGTAATAATAGTCGTTGACATCGCTCATATCATCATTCATCTCGTCATTAAATCATCCTTAAATCATCCTTCATCTTGTCATTAAATCATCCTTAAATCACCAACCAGGTGCGGATGGATCCGTGATGTTCTCATCTGAGCTTAAAGGACTCATCGATGTGTGCAGCGAGTATAAGGTAAGATGTTCTTCTCTCTCTCTCTCTCTCTCTCTCTCTCTCTCTCTCTCACTTTCTATGTGTGTGTGTATATTTCAAACAACCATCTTGCTACTTCTCAATCATGGCTACCGCTGCTACTACTACTACTACTACTACTACATGCACTGCTGCAGAGCTTCCCCCCTGGCCACTACTACGATAGCAAGAATGGAAACCTAAACAAGTGGTACGAGCCGGAATGGGCGGATGGAAGTACGTGAGCAGCATTGCTTTGTCATGTAGTAGTAATAGTAGTAGTAGTGGTAGTAGTAGTAGTAGTAGCGGTGGTGGTAGGAAAAAGACGCATCCTCATCACGCACCATCTTTAGCATTGGCAAAGAAAGTTGTGTTCCCTAATATCTATTGGTAGTAGCAGTAGCAGTAGTAGTGGTCCACGGTGCAGCAACCCACGAAAACGCATTCCTACACACACACACACACACACACACGCACACGCACGCATGCGCGCCTCAGGAGTGCCAGCCGAGAAGCTCGATCTGTCCTCTGTGCGAGCAGCTTTTGAACAGGCAGTTCAGCGCAGGTAATAACAGTAGTAGTGGTCGCAGTAGTAGTGGTAGTAGTAGTAGTAGGAGTAGCACATATCATCATCTTCACCATCACCGTCATCATCCCACTTCCGCTACTGAGCAAAATCAGATGACTCCTATATGATAATGATGATGATGATGATGATGACGACGATGACGATACCGATTCTGGAAAATACATGACAATAGAATATGCCATCATTACTTCCCTGCTGCTACTGCTGCTGTTCTTTCCCTCGTAGAATGATGGCTGACGTCCCTTGGGGAGTGCTTCTTTCCGGGGGCCTCGATTCCTCGTTGGTAGCTTCAATCGCAAAGAGAAAGACAGACAGGGGAGAAATGTCCTCGGTACTCAACGAAGTCCATTCATTCTCCATTGGCCTTGAAGGATCTCCAGACCTCATTGCTGCAAAGTATATATCACAGAAAAAGAGGGGAGAGAAGGGAGAACGAGCCTTTGGATATAATTTAGCCCAGCATCATTATTGTTTCGTTTCAGCTTCCTTCTCTCCCCTCCCCCCTGTCCTTCCTACTCGCTCATATGAGTTTCAATTTATCGTCGATGCTCATCATAATCATCATCATCATCATCATCATCATCATCACCATCCTTCCTCAGGAAAGTTGCAGACTTCCTTGGCACAAAGCACCACAACTACACGTTCACCGTCAATCAAGGAATTGACGCCCTTGAAGAGGTGATTAAATGACTCCTGATATTAGGGAGGAGTTTGGAAGCAGAAACATCCTATCTGCCACCACCACCATCAATATTCGTTGATGTCATCATCATCATCATCATCATCATCCTTCCATCCGTTTCTCCATGGCCAATAGATCATTTATTCTCCCCACAAGGTTATTTATCATCTTGAGACGTACGACGTGACGACGATTCGAGCATCGACGCCCATGTAAGAGGAATGAGAATAAGAAGACGATAAAAACGAAGAAGAATGTGGAGAGAAGATATTGACAGAGCACTAAATCCCAACATTCATTGTCCTCTTGTAACGACTATAATCGGTGCCCCCAACCCTCTGACATCTTCCTCCAAGGTTCCTTATGGCGCGTAAAATCAAATCTATTGGAATCAAGGTCAGTGATGGTGATGACTGTGTACAGGGATGATGATGACAGTAGGGATAATGATGATGATGATGATGATGATGATGATCGAAACAATGATAATGACAATAATGATGATAATGATGATAATGATGATAATGATGGTAGTGGTAGTGGTGGCGGTGATAGGGGTTGCACTCAGAAGGTTTCAAAGTCGTACAATAATGGATTTACAATATTGGTTATGTATATAATCTCGATTTTCATCCTGTACATCGCTGGATTGGTCATAATCCGCGTCGCCCCTAGCTTCGTCTTCTTCTTATCATAAGTATTCTAATTCTCCCATATTTACGGTATTTTCCTCTCCAGATGTTCTCTCTGGTGAGGTGCTGATGAAGTGTTTGGCGGTTACTGGTATTTCCACAAAGCGCCTACCAGGGAAGAGGTAATAGTAGTACTTGTAGGAAACCCATATCTATCCTCTTCTTCCGTTTTTTTTTCCCCCCCCCCCCCCCCCCTTCTCCTTCTCCCCTCTCTTATCTATAATTCTCCTACTGGTACGACAACTTCTACCGCTCCTGCGTATTATAATGTCCTTCTTCTTCTTCTTCTTCTTCTTCTTCTTCTTCTTCTTCTTATGACAGTTTCATCACGAGTGTGTGAGAAAGCTTGACGCCCTTCATCTCTTCGACTGCCTTCGGTTCGGCATCAAAATCCTTGATGTTTTTCGGCGCACACACACGCACACGCGCACGCACTCAACCCACTGGCAGCATACCGACACACACACACACACACACACACACATACAAATGTTGTTGATCGATAGTAGATCCTGATATAGTCATTCATTCATCCTATTCCGTAGATGTCAACTCCTTGATACTCTCCCCTCCCCTTCCCCCCCCCTCTCCCAATAATAGCGCAAACAAATCAACTTCGGCATGGGGTATCGAGGCACGGGTGCCATTTTTGGACAAAGACTTCCTCGAATTGGCAATGAACATCGACCCACAAGAGAAGTAATAGTAAACAGCCCGCTATTCTGTGTTGTTGTTGTTGTTGTTGTTGTTGTTGTTATTATCGCTGCATGTGCATTGAAGAATCCATCCCACAATAACCGTTGTTCGTAGGATGATTGACGTCAAGGGTGGCCGCATCGAGAAGTGGATCATGCGCGCTGCGTTTGACACGCCGGAAGATCCTTACCTGCCAAATGAGGTACTAGCAGTACTACTAGTAGTAGTAGGAGGAGGAGGAGGAGGAGGAGGAGGAAGGGATGCTGTTGTAGATCGATAGAAGGGCTTGGTGAGAATAAGCCATCGATGGATTGACAACGACGAATTGATGATGGCAGTGGATGATACACAAATGCCGATGTTCATCTGAAATAGTTTTGCACACGTGCAGCTATAACCTCAAATGATGGCTCCTCAGTCAGATGATGATGATGATGATGATGATGATGATGACGACGATAAATGTTTAGGTTCTTTACCGACAAAAGGAGCAGTTTTCCGATGGCGTTGGCTACTCGTGGATCGACGGGTTGAAGGACTATGCTGAGGAAATGGTGAACGACAAGCAAATGCAACACGCCAAGCACCGATTTCCACACAACACTCCTCAAACGAAGGAGGCGTATCTCTACAGAAGGTAATAGTGAGGAGGAGAAAAATGGACATCAAAATGAACGTCAGCGGAATTGATGATGATGATGATGATGATGATGATGATGATGACAATGATCACGATGATGACGGACACGACGATGGTGCTGGTAATGATAATGATGACTAGATAGGAAAAGAATAATGATAAATCTATGGCCTCCTCTCCCCTTTTTTCCTCCAAAACAGCATCTTTGATTCCTACTTCCCAGATCCTGCACAACTGACGGTAATTGTTCTCCCTTCTCACGTCGTCACACTGTCGTGTCTCAATTATGCCACAGATTGGGGGAGGGGGGGGTGGGCTGATGGGCTTTATCCCAGTTCGTGTTTTTGATGCAACTACTGATATTGACGACAATAACCATGGATACAGGTGCCAGGTGGGCCTTCCATCGCTTGCAGCACTCCAGCAGCCATCGAATGGGACAAGGCCTTTAAAAACATGGCCGACCCATCCGGCAGAGCTGTTGCTGGAATACACGACGAAGCCTATGAAAAGGAATAGCTTGCACGGCGTGATGACGATGATATGATGATGGAATTAATTATGTGAGTATGGAGGAGCAGTAAGAGGGGATAATGGTGATGATGATGATGATAACGGCGATGATTGTTATTTCGTGGCATCAGCGTAGCGATAGCCCAGTCGCATCATGTTAGCAAATATAACGTACTTACCGAAAACAACGCACCCAGCAAACAAGATGTTGTTGTTGCGGGTGTAGTGTAGATAAAGATTTTATTATTGTTGCTACTGCATACTTACCGATGAACGCAGTCTCTGTCAAACCTAAACAATAATAACATTACGTGTAACAATGGTTGAAAAGCACTGCACGCAAGAATCATGAATCTGCTAGACTACTAGCAATGTTGTTAGTACGATGACTTTCATCTCGCAAAGACCTAAAAACATGCACACTCATGTACATGCGCATAGTCATATGAATACATCTTGATGTATGCTTCATGGCATAGCGTGTAGTACGCACACGAAATAATGGTGCAAGCACTGAATGCTCACGTGATGCTACATTCACCGCTGCTTCGCTGTCCTTTCTGACGTGCGCACACATAGCATATGCGAGGAATAAGAGGGGCTAAATTACACCATGCGGGATTCATATGCCTCGGCATCCTACATGCAGTAATTATGCATTATTATACGTAAATATATTTCCAGCAGTGAACTGCTGACCGGACAACAAAACCGTGTTCGATTCGAATACCGAAATAAAAAATTCGGCAAAAAATACATTAATGCGGTACGTGCGTACATCAAAAATCAACATCTGCCATTATCATGCATGTGATGACATAGAATGGAGGCATGATTGTGATTGATACTCAACGTAATCATTATAAACAACACACATTACAATAATTGTGTGTTTATCTTAGAGACTGGCGGTGAACGGGTGTACAAGAGACGTCCATGATTCTTGTTCCTCTTCGTCAAAGGTTGCAGATGTAAAATAAACAAGCATGACAGAGCGGCGAAGATCTTCATACCATCTTCAGCGGCTTGATAGAAATGCTTCCTAGGCATCAGATCCTCGGGTCTCCGGCAACTGAAAAACCGAATGGTTGCAATAATATGCCATGTCGCGATCCCCACGCTTCAACTTTTTCTGCAACCTTTGAGGAGTAGCTACTTGACCCCCTCCCGGTGATCTCCTCGTCCTTCCTCACCAGAGGCTTCTCATTGCTCCCCTGACGGTCCTCTTGCTCCGCCTCAGCAACACTGTGTAGCCTGCTGCCGCATGTCTCTCCCCCCCCCCCCCCTCCTCCTCCTCCTCCTCCTTTGGAGATAGTGTAGTGGAACTTATCGATGACGATAGCGTGCTCAGCGTCGTCAGAGATGCCGAGGCACTCAAAATCCATGGAGTTTCCGTCCTCCGAAACCTGCACGTTGAGGACGTGATGGTGCTTGTCGTCACGCACGGCAGCGTATGTGGGGGGGGGACTGTCCGCCTCGAACCAGCTGAAGGTTTTGGTGATAGCGCTCAGCTTCCCTCCCGGGCTCGTTTTCACAAAGATAACGCCCTCCGTATCGCTATCGTAGCACTGGTGTTGCCGCTGCTGAGTGGTAGCTGTTATTGCGTTGTCTTTGCGCGGAAGCTTGTAGTACATCTGTGCAGCACCATCGTCGTTTGAGAGTGAGGTGTCTGCTGGCAAGACGGGATGAGTACGCTCATAGTTTTGATCATGTGCGTTCAGCACCACGCGCACACCGTACTGATGAAACATGCCCAGGAGTTGGCGACGTAGGCGTATATTAGAGGGATGACTTTTCCCACTTGCGAAAGGCGACACATGAAAGTAGGGAATGGTCCATTTAACGCTCTTGTCATTCTTCGCAGCCTCGAGCTCCTTGCGCACCCACCTGAGCGCATTGTTCCTGAGCCCGCCATGGCATTTCACTGAGGCGATAGAGATGAACCGGACGGAGCCAACAGAAAAAGAGAAAAAAATCCCGGATTCGGGCTCAACCATCCCGGGGGGTATAGCAAAGCGTGCATTCCAGCGGTTGATGCTCTGATGTCTCTCATGGTTTCCGTAGGTTGGCATTAGAACTGTCTTTCTAGCGAACGGCTGTATCTGTTCAAAGAAATAATCGATCGATTCATCGTCTTCTTTAAATCTAACGTCGGTATCCCCGTACGCTAGATCACCGGCAATGAGGACCATGAGAGGATTCAAACGCTCAACAAGAGAGAGAACGCGTGCGGTGCCATTTGTCAGTCCATCGAGCCTCCCTACTAGTCCAAAATCCGCCACGAAAACAAACTTGAAACTCTGATCTACCGAGTCAGTGCTCGGCGCAGTGCTTAGCAGGTAAGTTTCCTTCCCCCATACGCCAGGTCTCTCCATCACCCTGATTGTATATTTCGTCGATGGCTCTAACTGTCCTGCCGTAGCCTCCCAGAGAGACCCCCTGAGAGTCCCAGATTCACGATGGTGTCCATCGACAATTTTGCATGCTGCAGCAGCATCCGTAGAATCTAAGTCATGGGATACTGGTGCATCAGAGCAGAACTCCGCCTGGATCATCGCAGAATGGTTTTTCGGATTCGCTTCAGAATTCCAAACTAAAGTAAGCGAGCTGGAGGAGGCACCCGTCCAACTGGCGTGGAATTGGTTGGAAAAGGAGGAAGATGGAGTCCCTGTGATGGCACTGGCACAAGCTACTAGGAACCAAATCATTTATGCCCCTGTACCCAGCGATTTTTGCCAGACCGGCGAACGTAGAAAAGATCTGTGGCAGCTCCATTGAACGTAAAAAGTCCACCTGACTTCGTTAGAGGTGATAGATCAGACAAAAAAGAAGCGGATCGTACCAAACCAACCCACTCCTTGCTGGACGCGGGATGAAAGACAAGGTCTTTTACGCCGGAGCTTGGCGGAAATTAGTCGATTATCGCCATGCTCGTCCCGCTAGAGCGCACCTTGTTGACATTAATGATCCCCAACGCAAATCCAGGAAAACATGCAAAATCGGGAAAACAACGACAACCAGATTCTCATCGGTCAAAGTTTTAATCCTCGCGCTCTCCGTAGATGTCGCAGGGCGAGAATCCACGGTTAAAACGATGTTGGTTGAGATGAGCCAACGAGTTGTCATGGTTGCTTTTGGTATTTCGCAGAAAGCAGGTCGCCGTTTTTTCTCAATTTTATTCGAAAATTTGTGAAATCCCTTCTATTTCAATGAAAGGTTGGGGAAATGGGATTCCAGGTCGAATCCCGGATAATGACGACCTACCTCCGATTTCAAAAAATTTGAAATAAAATTTGAATCCTAAGCACATCATGGCTGCCTCCATCCAGGGCCTGCTGCGTCGCCGCGTTCTAAGCTTTATGATGATCATCATGGCATGGTCTACTGCAGCAGAAGTTCCCATAATGGAACCTGATAGCAGTGTAATTCATCCTTTGATAGAGGGAACTTCAACCGATAAGATGGTTCCTGTGCAATACACAGTCCACAGCAGCATCGATGTAAGTATATCCTGAAGTAAGAGCGCGCGCGTACGAGTGTGTGTATCAATCCCACTTTATTCTGAAAGGAGTTCCTACATTAAATATCATATTTAGGTTATGCCAGGATATGCAAAACCGGTCTACGTTGACTCAAAGGGGGGGGACGAGATGCCCAAAATGAATTTCCGAGAAAAGCTTACGGAACACAACAACATCGCCATCACTCCAGAACCCATCCCAGACCCGAATAAGGTGCATCCTATAATTAGCACAAAGACCAATGTGGATATCATGACCCCCATTGGTGAGACGAAGAAGTCTTCCCTACGCACACAGAAAGGCTTTGTAGCACCTGTTTACATTGATTCAGTCCCCGAAAGTAAGGTGGCCATGCCACCTCAGTGAAATAATAATCAGTGTCATGCAGTGATTAATTTCTAGCTGCATTATATATTTCAAAACGTCCAAGTACGCAAACAAATTGATAAGAAAAAACAAATGCTGGCTCATGCATTTTTATGCGAAACATGTAATGCAGCCTCCGTTCACACACACACACACACACACACACACACACACAATCTTACGCATACATATAAGAGCGATATATTTGAGCAAAGGAGTCATTGTGCAATAACGTACCTCTCCGTTTGAAGTACTGCTACATGCATGCGTAGCCACCATTGGCTCATGGCCTTACTGTTGTATGGTGCTCTCTGTTAATTATTAAGCACAAAATCTTGCATATATGGGAAAAAAATGCATGCAACATAATCTAGTAATGGCACGACGCAGCATGTATAGCTCTACATGCAACTAATTTGCACACAACAATGTGCATAAATATGAAAGTACACGCACGCATATGTGTGCGTACGTGCGTACGTACGTGCATGTACGTACACATCTAGACATGTTCGTATTAAGTATATAATAGACACAGCAATACACAATATATATTATGCATGTCTATCATGTATGCATGCACACACACACACACACACACACACACACACACACACATACACGCTTGTAGTAGTGTAGTAGCGTGCATGCATGCATGCATATATGAGACGAATGTAATGAATCTAGAATTGATTAAGTCTTTTCAATGCATGGTCATCCTATTGTAGCTGTGCAATGCAACGGCTACAGCGCAGATGTTATGTCTATTTGTCTCCACTGCCACATGTTTCATGGATGTGAAGGCATATGCTATACATATGTTTCGTGTGTATACGTACATATTTACATACACATAGTAAGCTAAATGCACCTGGCCATGGACGACGTACGGTACCACAGCGTAGACCAACACATATATGCATGGTATCAAGACAATAATACAAAGCAATGATGTAGATGGCGGCGATGCAATATAATAACACATAACCTGCATGCCGTAAGTCGAAATGCCGATGATATTATTGTTAGTTATGTGCGTGATAATGATTGATAATCCTTGCTTTTTTTACACGACTACTATGTGTGCTGAAAGCGCTTCATATGCACCTTAAGCTTCTGCATACTCAGATACGACGCGCCGCAGGAATTGCACTTAAATGGAAGGTGTGTTTGATGAGGACGACGGATGCTTCCAACCCCACTGATGGCATAATAAAGATTCCTTTTAGAGTCAAGGTCAGGGCTTTTGAGATAGATTGGCCCAGTGATAACGCTGCTTTCGGCTCTGAGAAAAGGAGACTGGAATTAGAATGCTCACCGACCAAGGGCGACGGGGAAGCAAAAACCATTCAACTGCGACAACCTGCTTCTATTCCAACGTCGTCCCGTCCCGCTTGTGTCTCCTTCTACTATCTTCCCAACGACTTCTGGCTCATCTGTCCTTGGCCTAATAGACGCATGATGGATTAAGAGTGTTGGAATCAACGCAACTCTGCGTAGAATGATATCTCTGTCTCCCCGCATCTGTCCGCGATGCTGGACGACGGAGCACACACACACACACACACACACACACACACACAGAAACACACACTAGCATATGTATATATATATATATATATATATATATATATATATATTTTTTTTTTCGCTATGGCGTGACCGACATATCGAGCTGCTCCTGACGTTTCCGCTTGTCATCAGTCTCTTTCTCCCCCTCCTCCTCCTCCTCCTGCATGGTTCTTCTTCCTGGTATCGACTGCCGGCTCGACGACAACATCGGGTACATTCTGTCTGTGAACTCTCTCAAGCTCATACCAGAGCCTGCTGCAGTTGCCGTAGTATCGGCCACTACCGTTGTTCCTACCATTTCCACCGAGCTATTCGGGAAGGGTTTGAGGCTGCTAGTATGATCCGCTCTGTTTCTCCTTGCAGAGGCGGAGTAGCTAGGAAGGTCCCACTCAACTGCCTCCAGCTTTCTGGCCAGGGATGCTATCGGTGGCGGCGGCGCCGTCGTCGTCGTCGGTAAAGCAGAGGTTGCTGCTGAACCCATTTGCGACGTGTAAGGAGAAGAATAAAACGTAGAAGACGGAGGAGGAGGAGGAGCAGAGGGGAGACGAATGCCTTTCTCACCAGGAGGAGGAGGAGGAGGAGGAGGAGTGATGAACGAAGAGGCATTTCGACCCGATTGTGGCCCGAATACGCCATTTTGAATCAAACGGGGGGAGGAATATGTCATCCGGGGCTTCGAGATATGGGATGGAAGAAGCGTGTCATCGCCATTGGCAGCCCTGAGCCGAATTCTTTTAAACAAAACAAAACCGCATTTAGGGAAGAATCACCATCACACGGCATCGACGGCACTGATCTGCACGTACATCATAAAAATATACACACAAACACACAAATATATATATATATATATATATATATATATATATATTTATATATTTATTTATTTATTTATATATGAACTGCGATGAAATAGTGCAACCCAGTGGGATATTGTAAGTTGTAGACACCCTCGCCGCTTCTTCGTGCCTGAGAGTTTGGTCATAAAACAAATGCAGTCCTGACGAAATGCCGACACCTGTTTCTCCAATGTACGGGAGAAAGAGACTCGTACAATGCCTACCTCAAGCGGGGAGATCCGGCTCCGAATCTCCCTGAGCTCAGTTGCTACATTCAGCATCTACGTTTAAGTGAAAGGACGGAAGTAAGTTACTAAAGCGGGTAGTGTGGTTAGCAGAACGGTTCTCAATAATGAAGGCTGTCTCTACGCACCTCCTCTCGCATTTGGATGATTTCCGCGTAGACGCTGCCTCGATCCCGCCGAATAACATGCATCTGTGCAAATGGTAGCAGTAGCCATCATCGCACTCGCCAGGGGTGCTTAGCAAAATCATGGACAACACTTTCGAAAGGGTTCAAACATATGGAACAACTGCACGCGACGACTACGACGCATCAAGCCAAACCATGCGCCTTAACGCGTAATCGATATCTCGGAGTCTCGCCTCTGCTGATATCTGTGTTAGAGGCCAGGAGTAGAACAAATAACAACGGTCTGTTAGAGTGGGGAAGCGATGGCATGTATCTGTTTCAAACGAATCTGTGAGGTGATAAGCATCCACCTGATTATTATTCCCT
Source organism: Bigelowiella natans CCMP2755 (assembly GCA_000320545.1). Classification (NCBI taxonomy): domain Eukaryota; phylum Cercozoa; class Chlorarachniophyceae; genus Bigelowiella; species Bigelowiella natans. Next base: position 31,030 of record ADNK01000262.1, on the reverse strand, counting down.
GAAGTATCATAGTGTTCTGATGCCTGGTTCAACGGTTGGTCGGTTTCTAAGCCCACTGTCGAGGTATCTGGTCGAGAAATCTTGCTCCTTCTCCTTTTCGGGACGCTGATACGAGTAAGCACGCAACGAGGTAGGTGGTCGTCATCAGAGTTGTCAATTCAGCCTATTGTCAATTCAGGCTGCTTCATCGTCATAATTTGCCGATACCCTTCCAACGCCGTAAAGTTGGGCATATGCCTCGAGTTTCCCATGCTCTGGAGGACTGAGATTCGGGTTGGTTGATATAAGAAGAAGATTTGTCGGGTGACTGGAGAGTGTATGTTTGTGTCCAGAGATGTTTATTCGAGAAGGTACACATTTGCAAAACTTGAATCGATGGAAATGTTAACTACAAAAGTGACTAAGGCCAGACCTGGCAGTCGATACATAGAAGCAAAGGAAGAATTTGGATGCGAATCAGAGGCGAAATCATTAGAGGCGGGAACAGCTGCCTCTCCACCACATTGTGCGCCTTGTTGTTTGGCAGAGGCCCTCCTCCTCCTTTTGGCTGTCTTCCTTTTGTCCAAATCTTTACGTAGATAGTAATTCAACAGTTGCTGGGATATACCGTGGTGTGATGCGGCCTCTGTCTGGCCTAATAGCAAAGAAGTAGCAATCGGTTTGGTCAATGTTTGGACGACGAAGAAGGTTGTGAGGCAGTTTGAGACCCTTGAAGCGGCCAGCGCGAAGGTCCTTCGCCGCATTCTGAGCTCGCTGTGCAGATGAAAGCGTCGCCTTGGCATCTAAGCTTGAACCGTTCCGTCTAGTTTGGGAGAAGGAGCAATCCGAAGAGTCGCCTGCGCCAAGTCACTACGATTTAGTTTACAACGGCACGGCAGCACGGGGGGGGAGGGGGGGAAGGACAAAGACAAATGAAACATTTTGGTTAAACGCTGATCTAGCCGCCCTTGGGGCTGGGTAAACGGTGTTGCAGCTGCATCGCTGCCTCCCTTGAGTCTACATCTGGAATGCATCGCTGCCTCCCTTGAGTCTGATGTGCTTTTATCGGCCTGCCGTCCTAGTCCCTCCGAGACAGACAAACTTTGCAAGAATTAGTCCGATTTTATGCAAAAACGACCTGCAATTCTTCGGAAAAATTCAATCCGAAATCCAGATATATGCACTGAATTCGAATGGGCTTTATAAAGGGCGGCCTCAATCTGATGTTGTCTCAGATGTTGAAACCAAAGGATTTCCTAGGATTTCCGTCTTTATTTACAGCTCCGACGATTTGTCGCCAGGGAGGGGATACATGGACGAGAATCCATCCATTAAGGATACAGATGTAAGACGCAATTAAGTCGTTGTTGGAAAACCGCAATGATGTGAAAATATTTGACAGAAAGATATGTCTGAATCGTAACAAACCAGGCTGCAGGTTGCAGGGGCGAGCAATGGATGCCGACGAAGAACACTTCGAAGTCCAGAAATGTCTGGCTTCTGCCTCCCTTATAAACAGCAACCTATCCATTTGCTCCACGAGCAAGTGCTTCTCACACAAGCGAAAAGTGGTTGTGAAGACCTCTGGCAAGAAGGCTGTTCTCTACAAAGGTGCGAGTTGTGGACTTCACGTGTCGAGGGAGGTTCAACGGGATTAATTTAGCAGAGAATACCAGTATCTAGGCAGAAGAATGTTTCTCAGCTTCGCTTCTCATCCAAAACTATTCGTTATGCCGTTGTATGATTAGAACTCGCCACCGTATGCGTGCTGAAACATGTCGAGCTGTTTCAAACTGTCCTCATCGTCTGCACAGAGAACGGCGATGTTTGCGTGAGTCTCACTCTCTTCACTTACTGAACAAATTTCACACACACACACACACACACACACACACACACACACACACACACTCACTCACTCACTCACTCACTTTACAGCTTTCCTAGTATGCAACAAACATGCGTTTTTGGTGTAGATATACGGCAAAGACCACAAGAAAGGGATTCACTCGCAAAGACAGGTAGAAGTGATACACAAATCTCTTACGATGGTATTCTTTCAATTTTCAGTTGGGCTTTAGTCTGCAACTACTTCAATTCAGAGAGCGAAGAACTTTTTATTTTGCACTCGACTCTCACCAAAATTCGTGGTTATTTGTTATGCGACGTCCAATCGCGCAAGGAACTTCAGGCTCTGGAGAGAAGGCCACCCTAACAAGCTGTGCGTCTGATGGCTCGGAGACTCTTTTTGTCGGTAAGATGCGATAACATATTGTTATCACAAACTACATTTCAGTCTCCTAACACACACACACACAAACACACACACACATACAATCTCTAGGATCAAACTCGGGGATACTCGTTTACTCTGTGACCGAGAAGGAAATGAAGCTGAAGTATACCATTCCGAGCAAGACAATGATAACTGCTTTGGCACACGCGAATAAGAGGTTCTGTGTGAATAACCTCGTTGTTACTATACATCACCATCGTACCATGCGTCGTGCTTCAAAAGCTTTTCCCTCTACATATATCTGACTGGCTCGTTTTGTGGGCCGACAGACTGTATGCAGGGGATGCAAACGGAGGCGTGAGCGTCTATAAACAAAACAATGAGGGGGTATATGGAAGATACCTCACCATTGAAGGAAAAGGGTCATAACAGCCACGTTGCCGTTATCAGGCAGCTTATATCACTACATAGAGAACGCTAATGATATTTATAATATATATCATTCATATATGCATATATATATATATATATATATATATATATATATATATATATATATGCAAATATATGATAGGATATTTTCAGACATAGATATAAGTTGAAGTATTTCGTGTGTGCGTTTGTAGGTACCCATGTAATTGTATGGATCTTCTGAAAGGAGGTACAAAATCGACTCATCTCCACCCCTCTCACGCATAACTGTGAGACGTTTATTTATACCAACACAAACACACACACACACACACACACACATATATATATATATATATATATATATATATAATATGTATTATAATACATATTAATGCCACGAGCATATGGGCCTCATCTCCTTAACATTCTAAGCATTTTTGAGCTGAAGTAGTAGTAACAATGTGTTTGCTTCCTTAGAGGCCAACTCTCTTGTGTGCGGAATGGATGATGGCAAGTCTGTGCATGAATGAGAGGGGAGAGGGGAGAAGCTGACAGATGCGCTGATTTAAGTATGCTGCGATTGAAAATGCGTTTGAGTCGGAGATGTGCATTTGGTCTCAGGATAGATATTGTGGATCTCAAGTCAAACTCTGTTGCGGTGAGTAGTAACCGAAAGTAGCTGCATACGTACTCTTGCAGCCTCGTTCGCACACACACACACACACACACACACACACACCACTGGTGATGCGTGTGTTTAAACGTGTGTACAATTATAGATATGTCTCATAAGCGACAAGCCCATGATAGCTTGAGGTAATGATGCGATCAATTTAGGTCTCAATTACTGGGCACTCAGCACCCGTGACGGCCATTAGTGCTCATCCTGAAAAGGTATTATGAGCTGCTATGGAGTTTGAGCGCGCGCGCACACACACACATGCACACACACACACACACACACACACACACACCACTATATCTCTCCCGCACTATCCACAGGCAAGATTTGCAACGGTGAGCGAGGACACGTTTGTGAATGTTTGGGAGCTCAAGGGAGAAGAGGTGTTGTGAATGTTCTGAAGAACAGTGTCGCCCAACCCATACATCTCACCTGATTTCCGCATTTGATGTCTACTTGATGTCTACGTGTTTCCTATTGCACCTGTGAGTGTATATATTATCTCCAAAGACTTCTAGATCTACATTTAATCATTCCCCAACCGCCCCCATTTCCAGGTTAGCGTGGTTCAGTCGACCTCGATAACCAAGAAATTAGGGACAGGGATTAAGTACTGCCAAGGTAAAAACCAAAATCGTAGCTGTGAAGCCGTGCACCTACATTATAAGCTTATTGCCATGTTATCAGGAGCTAAACTTCTTGCTGTTACCTTTTTTGACGACTCAAGCATCTACTTCCTGACGACCATGTAGCATTGTGTGCAGATACCTTGCATAAAAGTACATCGTTTTTGGTATTTGTATATATGTCTTATTCACACCAATACTGAGTAAGTTGATCGACGTTCCATGTTGTGTCAAATTTATTTCAACGAAAGTGGCTGTTGATATGCATATAGTAGTGTATCACCAATATGAGACATGGATGATGACAAAACATCGGATCGCAGCATAAGCTATAGCCGCAACAAACATGATGTTGAATCTATTCGCTAGTTGCATCTGGCTTGTTGGCATGCTAGCATGGTCCTCACGCTTATCGCGTTTCAAATTTACGTTTGCCTGACATGCCAAATATATCTGGGACTTACAGTGAGCCATAGCTGCATAGCTCCATGCTAGCATACGGATGAAACCCCGTATGTGTGCGTACAGAGGAACTCGTGTCCATCTGTGTAGTTACGTACACACGTTGAGCAACAGTGCATGCGCAGCACACACTCACATGCATGTCGATCTAGCATGTAACAACAGGGACAGATAGATTCAATGTTTATAAGCGCTGTGTAGCTGCTGCTTTGCACATAGCTACATCAATAAGGTTACAATTTGACAAAAAACAATTTATTTACATATTCAATACATCCGTCTCACATCCATGTCTAGATGTGCTGCTTTGACTGTCCTCCTTTTTGACGCCTTGCTCATTACGTTTGATCCCTGCTAACCTGCCGTGTGGTGCCTGCCAGGCGCCACATGTACCGCGGCACGGCTATAGACGGTGCATTGCTGTTGTGAGTCTGCGTTGGCCAATCATCCTGCTTTGCGCGCTAGCGGACTTGTGACCATTGCACTAATAGCTACATAACTAGATAGGGCATGCTGTCGATACAGGGCATGCAAGCTAGCTAGCGAGCGCCGCGCGATGCGCTACTGGTCGCCGCATCAGCGCATCATGTACTATCATCGCGTCATGTGGCTGCCTACTGCGCGCGCTATGCGCGAGTATTATATATAGACTCGAGGATACTCATTGTAGACAGGGAATACCATACATACCACATGCATGTGGGATTCCTGTGTCTATTATCACGTGTACATCTGGCACAATGTCTAGATGTCATGCGTCCGCTTCGAAGCACAATGGAGCAGTGGACATCAGTGCGATTGACATTGATGATTCACAACAATTGGGATCGACGTACATGAGAGCTAGAGGGCATCAATGCAGCTGGCGAATTATATCAGCACCACAATTTTGAAGTCTAAAATGACAGACCCCTGTCATTGCTAATACAGGCATGTTACACAGCATCTAGATGGATGGCGTACAGCGATGTTACATGTATACAACTCCATTATGTTTCGTTGATATCCTCGCTCTCTTCCCCAGCTTCAAGCATGCGGTCTTCAATCTCTTTCCCGCCGCAGGCAAGATCCTCACCTGGAATAGCTTCATCTTCGTTGATGTCTTCTTCGTTGTCCTCCTCGTTTCCTGCACCGTCATCTTCGCACTCGTCCTCATAGAAGGTTCTGGCTTTAAATGCATTGCGTTTCTTCCTACGCCGATGCTGTGGGTCGCTTTCTATCCGCTGTCTTTTTTCTCCTGAGAGTCTTCTGGACGAATTTGAGGTCGGAGGGGGAATATTCTCCGCATTATTCTCGCCATCATCTTCATCATCCTCTTCCTCCTCCTCCTCGCACATACGATCGATCTCTTCGATTTGCTCCATGGCTTGGTTCGGTGCGACCTGTCTTTCCTCTAGCTCCTCTCCGTTATCCGCCTCTTCTTCACCGATCTCCTCTTCCTCTTCTCCTGCTGCCACCAGCTCCCCCCCCTCCTCTTCTTCCTCCTTCCTATCTGCTCCATCGTCAACTTTGGCCTCGGCCTTAAAACGAGTGGATAATAGTCATCATGGGGAGTGTTACCAAATTAAAAAGCTGCCTTATGATGACAAATACGCAAACATATATATATATATATATATATATATATAGAGAGAGAGAGAGAGAGAGAGAGAGAGAGAGAGAGAGATAGAGAGAAGAATGGAGAAAGGCAAACTCTCTAGATCTCTCGAAAGTATTTTTTGAAATATCATAGATCTAAGAATTTGAGAGAGAGAGAGAGTCAGAGAGAGAGAGAGAGAGAGAGAGAGAGAGAGAGAGAGGAAGAGACGGAGATTCACACATACCATTTCCGACGTTGCAGATTTGGATGACTGTGAGATTTCTTTATCCCTTTTCCTCTGCACAAAGTTATGTGTATCAGACACGTGATCTTACAATCCAATTTCTTAATGGTAACAATATGACACTGCTAACCTTTTTCTTCCTTTTCTTGTTCTTATTGGATTTGGACTTCGTTTTCTTTTTTTTCTGGGCTCCTCCATCCTGCCCCCCGGCCTCCCCCTCATCACCCGCCTTCTCCTTGTCCTGGCTCTTGAGATTTGAGGTGAGGATTCTGAAATCGCGCGCCGTGCTGTGCTTCATCCATCGGGTCAGATCGACCTTGCTGTTCCTAGCAAGTTGGAAGAGGCACTTCTCAAATTGCTCGAGCTGGAAAATCAGGCCAGGTATCACACGCGACTCCTTGGCAATTTTGGACTTCGTGTCCGATGCATCCTCGCCGTTCATTTGCTGCTCGAAAAGGATAAACGGGTAGACCTTGACGGTCAGCTGCTTGCATGTCACTTGGATCAACTTGCGAAACTTCGACGACGGCTTCTTCTTGGTTTTCGTGAGAAGCTTGCAACCGTTCGTGACAAGCTTGAACATCTTTGTCAGGACCTTGAGCAGCTCTTGCACGCTGTCACCATGGATTCTAGACATCACAAATATGTTCAGCACAGCGCTCGCATCGATGAGACGTACAAAGACCGCGTCTTCGAAGGCCTTCTGGTGCTCGACAAGCTCGATCTTCAGATCAAGGTCTCCGTCCTCATCTCCCTCCTCTCCGTTAGGGATGCAAACCCCGACAGCATTTAGATATCGGAGCATCCATTCGACTTCCACCAAACTGCCATCAACATATTTCATCACAGACTTGAGCACCATGCTCACCGTCGCCCCATTTATGAAGGCGTACTGCACATCGCTTGATGGTTGCTGTTCCTCCGCTATATCTCCGTGCAGCGTTAGTAAGTCCTGCGAGGCTTCGAGAACGTTCTGTAGAGCCGACTTTGGGGAGCCAGCTCTGTGGATAAGGTATTCCATAAGTGCGAAGGCAAGCTTACCGTGGGTGATCTCTTTCTCGGAACCTAAATAGAATCGCAACACATGCATCACTCATCAGGGAAAAACTGTTTGAAGAACATTTGCGCACGAACTAGCGATTGTGCGTTGATTCTATCGCAAAGTCTGAACGGTTGCAACTTACACATTCTCTTCAGCCATTTTAGATGCATCTCGGAATCGGACTCCTGGCGGTCCTGGTCGTCGCCTTGCTGCTCTTTTCCGTCAGCCTGCTGCTCGTTGCCTTCGATTAGGATTCCGCTAATGGTTTCTAGCGCTTTGAGCAAGCACAGGGCCTCCTCGTTGTATGCGTTGCTGATGAGTTTGTTGAAGTATACTTCCATTAGCGACAAAGCTCCAACAACAGAATCAGGATTGCGGTCGCTTTCAACGGGTGAGTGTCTATAGAAAAGTTCCAAGAAGTGAATCTTGTTTTTTCTTGACCCATATTTCAAGATATCCAGGCATCCAATGAATATCTTGATTGAAAGGAGGGCTAGAGAGTCTACCCCTCCCCGCCCCATGTTTGCACCATCATCGATTCTCTTCACATGCAGCTCGAAGAGACGAGCGACGTTAGCTGCTATAGAGAAACAGAATTCTCTTCGTTCAGTTCTTTCCTCATCACCCAAGTGCCCATCTCCACTACTACTACTGAGATATCGATTTGCAACTCCCAAGATATACGATATTAGGTGGATATTGCCAGCAACCTTTTGCCTCAGTTTCGAATCATCTCCTACTGCAATAACCCCAACTAGCCCTGCTATTGACTTTTGAGACAGCAACGGGGTAACGCTCTCGTGTTTTGATTTTTTCGGCGACTTCTTTTTCCCCGGCTTCGAAAGCTTGAGGCCGATAAGGTCCTCATCGTGCTTTATTAACTTTGCGATCCAGTCAAAGCCAGACTCCGATTCGCAAAGCTTCCCTGAAGAAGTGAACTTAGAAATGCAGTAGTCCAAGCAGCTCTCTACCACACCTCGCAAGCAATTGATTTGTAAATTCAGGTGCTCTGCTTCAGCTTCCGATAAGTCCGCAGATGCTGGGGGCTTCAATTCATAATCGCCGATGTTCATCTGAACCAACCTTTTTAAGATACTTTTCACCCATTCTTTCAACATCTTGAACGATGGGGTGTAATCTTTGGTACGAGGGTGAGAAGATGACAAGCATCGAAATATGGCAATCAGAAGCTCAGGAAGAGGTTCAAGCTGGACTCCTGACGTCGAGAGGCACTTTTTAATTTTCAGTGGCCTCTCACATTTAAGGTCAGTCTCGTAGTATTTGCGAAGCTGGGCTTGAAAGAGATCTAAAATGTAAGACTGAAGCTTGGGTTTCCTGCTGTACAAATTGCTCAAACCTGAATACACTTCCTTCCTCACCGCAGCCTGTTGGGTCAAGCAACGTCGCAGGATACTCAGAGCTTGTAAGAACATCTGCATGTCCTCACTAGATTCCGAAGACGATTGGGAGCTGCTTTGGCTGGATTGACTGAGAGAGAAGCTCTCCGATATACCCTGATCGAAAAGACTCAGGAATCCTTTTGCGGCCACCAGCCTGGAGGGCAATTCGTGATTGAACATCGCTTTCCGGAGAACCATTACAACGTGATCTTTCAAACTCTTCCGTGTGAGGAGAAGTGGCTTCAGGACTTGGATAAGTCGGACAGCGACAGCGGGTTGCATGAACCCTAGATAGTCCAGCGTGTCCTTTATGTTTGGAAGAAACTCCATGGCTGCGATGAGATTTTGGGACAAAATTACGTTTAGAATCTCCAATGCTGCAACAGGATTTTCTCCTGTGATAAGTCGAAACAATAGGTTCTCCAAAAGCTCCTTTCGAACGACCTTGTGGTACTTAAAGAGCTTTCGAAGAATCTGAGCTCCCTGCCAGATAATGTTAATGTCGGCTGGAACTCTAGATCTGTCATCGTCCTCAAGACGAAGATTTGGCAATGTATTGTCAGATACACCACTGGACTTTGATGTTCCTCGGTTTGAGGCGCTACTCTTTAATTTTCGATCAATCAGCTGCATACCGAGCTCCAGCAAGCTCGGGATAATATGATCCCAGCCTCGATGTGTATTAGACAGCACCCTTTGGATCACTCGAGGTACTTTTGCATGCAGATCACCATTATTTTTCACTATATCTTTTAGCCAGGGGGAATTTTTGCATTTTTCCTCCCCCGTGTAGTAGTCCACGATATAATTCGTCAGAAATGAAATGACTTTGTTCTGGTACCGTTGGATCCGTCCAAGGGAAAGAACTATAGCCATACAGAAAGGACTCATCTGGATTTCATTTTGCTTGACAAGATTCAGGAGACAGTTACCCATCTGCTGATCATGCTTTATGGTGAAGTCGAAGTGAAGGAGGACTGTGCCTTGAATCTGAAGCATCTGTTTTTTCTCACTTCGATTCAACGAACTTTGAGCATCATCAAAGAGCTCTGAAATGAAGTGGAGTATTCGTATTCTTTGTCCTTTCGACGCCATCAGAAGGTTCTGGTAGACAAAGGCTGGAATTTGCGTTCTTTCCAGACGTTTTGCATTTTTGTGAATTTTGACAATTAGCATTCGCAGTTGATCTCGGGTAAAAGGGAAATCGTTGATTATCGTTGTCAATGGACATATAAGTGCAGGCGCCCACGTTACTCTGCATAACCGCGAACATATATAATCTTGAAATTCATCAGAGCTCATTGGTTCAAGATCTATCTCGGTACAATCCACGTGGCCGTCAGACTTGCTCACAAGCCAATATATTTTGTGAATTATTTCAGGGATGGTTGCAACAGTATTAGTAGAGGAGAGTAGATTGATCATTTCGCTGAGGAAGAGAACCACCATTGAAGTCTTGGCATTCCTTAAGCTATTACTTAGTGTAGCTGCAACCTGCGAGGCTTCACTACTGTTCATTTTCAAGCTGCACACCATTTTCGCTACTTCCTGAACAATTTTCCTCCGCCTTTTGCCCTTGAACCCGAGCAGCGATGAAATTAAGTTCCGTGAGGCCTCAATATTCATACTTGTGCCGATCTATGAGGATAAGGCACATGTTAGAATTTGAGACAAATTAATCAGGATCATGCACCTTTCCAAGCAGGTTAGCCACTTCAGCATCTTGATCCTGCCCATCTTTATCCTGATTGAGTTCGGAAGAGGCGGTATTTTCCCCATCATCCCTCTCCATGGCCTTTAGTTCCGTGTTATCCACTCCATCCTCTCCATTTTCCTAAATTGGGTTACGATTCGAAACTTTAGATAATCGAATGCACTGGGGGTGGGGAGCCAACCTCAGGCATCTGCGGAAGAGTGGAAATTGCTGTGAATTTCAAACGGCGACAACATGGATTACTGCAAAATTATAAGGATTTGATTAAAACGCGGGAAGGTCTTATGCTAGTGAGACAAGCTTGTCGTCTTACCTCAAAACTCATTGAGAAAAAGGATTCGCATCTCTCACAACCCAGAAGAATTTCTGCTCATCATCAATGGGCTCTAAGGTTGAGGACGAGTGCCCGTTAAAGGGCAAAAGTCATGTAGTGAGGGATGGCTCTGGCTTTTTCACAGCTACTCTCCAAGCTGCAAGTCGACTTGAACGCAACTCGAAGTTCTATGTGCTACAGCTCATCAGGGAATCTGAGAGCAAAATTTATTATATATGGGCCCGATGGGGTCGAATTGGGGGAGGGGGGGTATCTAAACTTACTGCCTACGATAGGGTAGAAGAAGCTTTGACTGCTTTCATCGATACATTCAAGAAGAAGACAGGGAACGAATGGCAGTCAAGATTTACGGGTTTTGTTCCAAAAGAAGGGAAGTACTCTTTAATGGGCCATGAGAAAGCTGACGAGACTCAGGAAAGAGCTAAACAATATGACAAGATGATGAGTCGCTTTCGTGCTCATCCAAATGAGGGACGTATCGAAGAGATCCAACAGGAGGATGAGATCAAGGGCAAAAGGGTGGAATCAGTACGCACACATGGCAATACTATGTCGATGATCACGTTGATGGTAAAACAACTGGGTGGTATGACTACGATCTTGAGGCATCAGACGTCGTAGATTTCGCCTTTAAGGATTGGAGCCGAAATCCTGCCGTCAGCGTGCGCGCAATAAAGAGCGGAACATACACCTACAGCGTTAACTTCAACGAGATGGAGCAGACCAACATCGAACACCACAATCACAAAAAACGAGTTCTACGACGAGAGGTGTATCAAGGAAATGAGCAAATTTCTCCCTCCTTGGTCAAATCTGCGAATGCTGCCATCACAAAGGCGAAAAGAATGCACCCGCCCCCCGTAACCGAACCTGCGTACGCTGCCAGCATGAAGTCCCCCAGAAAGAACGCAACAATTCGAAGAAAATCGGCCAAAACGACAATCATTAAAACTGCAAAAAAAAGAGGGTCAACTAAAATTGTTAAAAAATCCGGATCAAAGGCTAGAAAGCCCAAACCTTCAAAAGACGCCATCTTCAATATGAAACGGGAAGCTAGGAGGCAGGCGCGAGCTACCCGTGGAAGAAAGCGTATCAATTGGAATGCAGTAGCAGGGATAACTATCCAGCTTCCTGAGTGGTTCTTCTCTGTACCAGCGGGTGTGCGTAAGTCTAGGAGACTGGCAAAGGTGCGCTCTGCTTTGCTCCTCAGTAAGAGCCTAGATAATAAGATGATTTCCATACCAGAAAGGTATCTTCTGACGACAGCACGATTAGCTGTCATTCGTGCAAATCGTCGCATTGCCCGCAGCAAATCCAATGCTCGTAAATGACGTCATTGATGCCCTGACGATTACTAATTGTTCTGTATGTACAAGATAAGTAAATAAATAACCATCATTTATGGACATACGTATACTGTTACTAGTATGTATATTCGCAGTGTTTTGGTTGCATGCCAAAGGCAAAATATACCTACTCTATCATTACTAGATTAAATACATGCATATTTACATGGCCATATCTAGATCTTTTTATATTTTGATATTTTGAAAAGTGCCGTCTTAACATAGACACACACAAACACAAACACGAACAGACCCATCAGAGAGAGAGGGAGGGGGGGGAGGGAGGGAGGGAGAGAGAAAGACGCACGCACGCACAAATCATACCGGGGTGCAAACGCTTGTTTCCCATGTGGTTCTTGCTTGCGCATGCAGGTTTTGCATCAATGTGATGCGTGGCTCAATGCTCAATGTTAAACGTGCGCTAGTGCGTCCAGTCGTAACGTTCTAGCGTTGAATTGTGCGCTCCGCCAGCTAGCCAGCGCTCTAGCGCTGATTCGTGTGCATTGATTTGGCAATGCTTTGTTGCGTGTTCTAGAAGTGCGATCGGCGGCATCAGCACGTGTGATGCTCAATGCTGTGTGAGTGCACATGTCACAACTGGACGGCCGCATGTACAGCAACACATTGCCTTCACAAGCACGCTAGTACGTCTAGACGTGCACACCAACACACGCCACCCGTCATGCTGTTCACTGCATCGCATGGTCTCACAAAGCTGCTACACTGAAAATACATTTTGAGAAGAATGACAAAATTACTTCTGGCATCATCACGAGCATTCTAATCATGACTGTTTCTGTACGTGATGTTCACTTGTCGCTCTTCAAGTGAATGTCTCGTCCTTTTCCCATTTCTTTCCCCTTCTTCACTTTCTCCTCTTCCAACATTGCGGTCCCAGATGCCGCGAGCATCTTCACGAAATCACTGCAAGTCATCCTCCGCGATGAAGTTGCAAAGCTCGAGAAAATAGCGTCCACTATTGTACATGGTCACCAATTAATATCATTAATGGGTTAGATGGAAGGTAGGGGAGGGGAAGGAACGCAGTAAAGTCTCTATTCAAACAGAATATTTGCTACACAGTGCAAGAAATCAATGCGAGTTCCCACCTATAATGGGCTCGACAGAAGCGCCCAACAGTGCCATCTCATCCCGAAATCCATTTCTGGATGCCGATAAGGTCGAATTGTATAGAGTGTGTGTGTATCAGGATAAAGAGGGGGGGTAAATAGAGAGGAATTTCATTTGTGCTTAGTTATTTGGAGTAACCTGTAAAGTGCATCCTTCCCCCGGCACATATGCTTGTAAAGCTGGCGAAATCAGATCACAAAGATGCAACGAAGAACAATTCAAAGAAAAAACATCAGGACTCTGATGGGCTTCTGCAACCAGCGCAAGAAAGAAATTAGTCTTATTTCTCATATGATATTTGCGTGAGTGTGCATAGATAGACGAACCCGTGTAGCTTTCCGTCCTCCTTTACGATACACAGCTCTGTGTATGGCTCTCAATCCCTTTTCTATCTCCAAACACCCTTCTAAACTGAGAATCGGATGGAATAGCAAGCAACGAAGATTTCACCACATAGAGACAGTCATACCATGGTATGGCGATGTGCAAGGTTTAAGAGAATGCGTTGTAGGTAGTCTTTCATTCTTCACATTTTCCCGTCGAAAACAATTCCGTCATCGTTTCTTCATTGTATTTCCCAGCCCTCTTCGGCTACTCCTACGACTAGACTTTTCTAAACCCACCACCACTAGTAACAGCAACACCACCACCACCAACATATGCTACTTACTACTACTTTGTGCCAAAAAGAAATGCTGGTGTCGAAGCACGTCTGTTTCGGTATCCCTAATGTAGTGATTAATGAACTTTAGCTCTGCCTGCTTCCCAATCCATCCTATTGGATCTTCTACTTTCATTTACTCTCTCCCTCATATATATATATATATATATATATATATATATATATATATATATATATATATATATGTATAATAATATATACAATAATAATTTTTTTCCATGATGACATTGTGTTTTCCATCCCGGGGTTTCGGTGACGGTGGCATAGGTGTAAGTGATCCATTTGAGCTTTCTGGGAGTGTTGGTGTTGTCGCCGTATGGATTTCTGGAGGAGGACGCCGACGCGATGAGGGAGTGGATACAGGAATCTCATCACTCTGTTTCATAGAATAATGTGTGTGTGTGTGTGTGTAATAGTGCACAAAAATCAATAATAGAACGATATATTATACAAACAAGCTCGTATGCAACAAGCAAACGAAAACAAGGCACATAAAAGAAATACTCTACGGACCGAATGTTTTTCTTCCCTCGACGTAACATTTCTTCGGAGAGGTATTGATGATGATGATGATGATGATGATGATGATGTTGTTTTTTTCTCGGTACGGATGTTTCTGCTCGAAGGATTCATGTCTTTGGTATCGCCACAAGGTCGACTACCATTCTTCGCACACTTTTTACTCCTATTGCTAGCACAAGTGTTTTCACCATTTGGTAACTTAGATAATGGTATCGATAATGATGAAGATGATGATGGGGTTTGTGGTAATGCTGCTGCTGATGATGATCCAGAATGCTGCAAGGACGGCGAGAACGATGAAGTCTTGAGAATGCCTTCCTTCCTGTCGTTGTCCACGCTTCGGGGCTGTTTTAGTGGTGAGAGGGAGAGGGAGGGCTCTGCTTTGGAGGATCGTCCTTCTCTCTTACTATCTGGAGTAAGAGAAAACGAGCAGCAAGGGTCTGCGCGAGGCTGGTTTGGTAGAAGAGTAGATCAGATCAAACAGATATAATGAATGCTTGGCAGAGGAGACGAAGGTATTTGTTGAAAGAAAAATTGGTATGATTATGGCCACAAGAACGGCAATGATTGATGATGATAATGATGATGATGACGATGATGATGGCAAGAAATTTTTTAAAAAGATAATTGTACGGGCGGTGTTCCATATAGGATGATGAAAATAGAGCTGCTTAATATCGCTGTGACAACTTACCATATCATAATGTTAATGCTAATCAGAGTAACAACCCAACCTTATGGTCAATATTTTTCCTTAAATTTCCTCGTAGACTAGCTTCAGCAGGATTATCTCTATACAGTCTTTTCTTCAGCAGCGAACTCTTGCTCCCGGGCGATGCAAAACGCGCAAATAACATCTCCTCAGTCGGAGGCTGAGGCTGCTTCGCCTCCCGAGTCAACTCAGGCGTATTAACCTGTGACCCCCTGTTAGGTAAGGAGACACCATGGTGTAAGGAATTATGGAGGCACCAGATTAGCGTTTTAGCAAACAATCCCTTTATTATTTGGAAATTACTACTTCATCACTACAGATCTACCACCTCATCTGAAGTTGCTTTGTGAGGTAATCCCTCTCCCTCTCCGCATCAGCCAACTCCATCTCACATCGCTCCAATTGTTTCTATAGGAAAGATAAATCAGGAAAATTAGTGGTATTAAGTGAATGCAGGATGAAATTTGATCTCTCGGAGTGTATACGGGTGACTTTGAGTGAAAATCCTCTCACCTGCAGAACGGCAAGATCCGAGTGTTCAGTTTTAGTCTTTGTTGATGGACTGTTGACTGACGTATTGCTACGTCTTAAGGCGATGTCGCATAAGATCTTATTAAGTGTAACGATAGCCTGCTCTTGCTCCATGATGATCTGGGTGGGAAGTGTCTTTAGAGAGTCTCACACGCATACACACATGTACAAACACAGACAGATATTTGGACAGTACGTGTATATGACAATGGACGTATTCCACGAAAATCATATTATATTATACACACACTATTATTTGTTTTAGTGTCGTTTCGGATGCAGTCGAGACCATATTCTTCATCGCTAGTTGGGTATCAAACCACATGAAGAGCTCCTGCATTATATTTCAAACATGTGAAAAGCTGGAAACGCAAATGATTGTAGTTGGCTAGTTATTGTATTGAAATAAAATAGGACCACCTCATCTGTTAAGGTTTGCGGGAGGGGACGTGGTCCAGGAAGGTCATCTTCTTTATTCTCCTGAAGCATTTTCAAAAAGATTAGCTATTTCAACGCGCTGACGTCAAAATTGCATGATGACCTCGCTGTTCTTATTCGAGAGTTCATCTTGATCAACGCCTTTGGATTGCGCAGCGCTCTTCTTTCCCCCCCCTTCACGGGCTTTCCGCTCGCTCATCGGATAGTGCCCCCCCGATATGTCTTTGGGAAATGAGCGATAATTTTCAAAATTGTTGTAAAGGGCAAAAAATGCTGTGGACTTTTTTGCTGCGACATCCCGATATGGTCGGAAAGCTAAATTCGAGTATGAGTTTAGTACAAAACAAACGGTTATTTCGTTCCTGTTCACAGTGTGTTATTGCTTTTCCTCGTTCTGACTTGTTGTGAACATTGTTGCAGACATATCGCATCTTTAACATTGAATAATACGATCAGAGTTCGGGAAAAATCAACAAAAGCAGGAAAGGAGAGGCTTGGTGCACGAATCTGTGCAAAATATTATTTGTTACTGTAGTAGTTTCTACTTCATAATATGAATTTGATGCATGCGCAACATGTATATGTTGTTGGCGAGTTGTTGCCGATTTGTTGCCGTCTCTTTTCCTTCTAGAGAATATCAGGAAACGGAACGTCTTCCCGCCATTGCTCGTTCCCCGTGCCACAAAATTCGAAAGCCTATTTCGCCAGTCATGGGTGGTGACTCAGACTCCGACTTCGCACCTCCAGAAGACACAGGTTCCAAATCCTCTAAGGCAAAGAAGACCTCGAAGAAGTCCACACCGTCAAAAAGAAAGAAATCTACACCCTCAAAGAAGGTTACCTCGCCCGAATCAGAAGTGAAGCATTTCCTTCTCGATTAGGTATTTCTCATTCTGGATAATAGTTTCCTAAGAACTTTTTGACGTAGGCTGGAAAGAAACGAAAGTCTCCTGCTCCAAAGACCAAAAATAGTAAAAAGAAGCCACCGAAAAAAAGCCAGAAGGCTGCGACGCTTTCTTGGGAAAGCTCACTCACTCAAGTTAAAGATTATCTGCTGAAGGTTCAAAATAGAACCAAACTCATAGTGGTGTGTTTTTTCAAAGCAATTATCCTCATTCGATAATTTAAATCAGCAAAATCGCCCATATAGCCATACCCAGATATTTGACAACTTACACAGCACAGTGAAAAAGTCCATGGTAGGTTGCTTCTCCGAAACACCGATTCGTTGTGACAGTATTTTTTTTTTTTCCATATAGGTTCCCACTGTCCTAGAGGCTCTTTCAAAAGAGGGTAGAAATAAGTTTCCTAAATTAACCCATGCTGAAGCAACTGAAATGTTTCAGGAGATCTTATTTGCCAAGAATTCGGGAAGACGAAACTATATTACCCAAATCAGGTTGAAATAATTCGACTTCTAGGCCCAGTGAATTGTCCGTATTGTGAATTTATAATGTGTATGTCAGAGCAATTTTGAAACAGTGTCGGCTGAGAAAATGAAAGAGATTGATGAAAAGATTGGCGAAGTGATAATTCTCTTAACTATAAAGATCAAACCAGACTTTAATTAATTGTGCATCAAATTTTCAGTTGAAAAAAGACCACGCAGAATTGCAAACTAGCATTAAAAATGTGACAGCTGGTAACATTTTTTCGATCATCCTATCACTAGAAACACACGTTTTTCTACTTGAAAAGACATCGGATCCCTTGAAGCTTCGTTGACCGATGAACAATTGGAACAAAGTCTAGAAAAGGCTGCCCAGCAGGTGAGACTGCATTTAGCGATCACATTGCCAAGCTGATATGCATATTATAATTATTCAGCTCGAGGAGAAAAGAGGTGAATTTTAAGGAATCGACGAAGCTTGTGGTAGAGATAGTGACTCTGATTTTGGTTTGTTTTGTTCAAAAGTGTACCTTCAACAATTGAAGGAAAATCAAACGTGTTTCTCCAAAGATAAGCTGAATGAGATGGATCGTGAATTGAGAGATTTCGTGGTAAGTTCTCGCTGCTCCAACTGGAGAGACTAGCATTCGCATTATCAACAAACCCAAATACAAACTGTTCAATACCCTAATTTGAATGATATTCAGGGCCATTGGAAGAAAAAGAGAAGAGCGGTAAGTTGTTTGATTAAAGCATCTGATTACAAAGGAATTAAGAGATTTGCATGGAACCAAAGGTGACCGATATGGTAGGAGTGTTCTTAGAAAATTGCTCTATGAAAAAGAAAAAATTACAGGTAAGGTACCACTAAACCCATTCTACAATACTTAAAGCATTTTTTTTCAGGATAAGATTGGTCTGGAATTAGATGAATCTGCAGAAACTATGCTGTCTGAGATTTCTCAAATGGTCCCTAGATGAAGCATGATGGATTGGATGCTGAAGCTAGCAAATCTATACTGTGCTGCTTCCGGCGTTGTCAGTGCAGCCATTACACATTACCCATCATCGGTACATGTACGTGCATGTATGGCTGTGCGCAGAGCGCTGTACCCACATGCAATGATCTAGTGATGTGCAACGCTAGGTGGACCGCTCTAGAGCTGTTGCATGTCTAGGTAGGTGTGTCAGAGGTGCTAGCGTGCACTCTGAGACCAATGACATGCACTACTAGCTAGCTAAACTGGTGCTGTGCACGCATGCTAGCATGCTAGCTAGCTAGTATGTAGGCATGCCACTTCGTGCGTCTCAATTCAATCAGAATGCGTCACCGCCGTGACGGTTTGGCAGCCTGGCTAGCTGGCTAGTAGCTGGAGAATTTTCCTAGCTAGCTAGCTAGTTAACTAGCAGCTAGCAGTGCTAGAGTGGCTCACGGCATGCTTTAGTGCTAGCATGCCTATGCTAGTGTTGTTGTTCGTTCGTTTTGTTCACTTCGCCACGCATGCGCTCGTCTCAAGAATGTTTCTTGCAACCACATCTCGCGCAAGCATTGCAGCGTTGCTAGATTGCACGCGTGCCTGACATGCCTGTAGAACCCGCCAAGACAGCATCACACCACCGTGAAGAGCAGGTACGCCTTCATGACGATCATTGCTAGATTGTTTCACCTTCACTTGCCATGTCGCATGTCATCTTGTTCACAATTTTAGAATTGCATGTTCACCATTGGTATTACTGCTAGACTTACCGAGTGACCTAGCTAGCTAGTGACTGTTGTTGGACGCATGCACCTCGACGCATCCTTTCACACAGGACTACAAAATCGGATCGCTCATAATAGACACAGTAACATCATATTATATATATATATATATATATATATATATATATACATATATATGAGACGGCAGGTGCTTGTTGTGCGTGTAATTTAGATCTGTTTTAGGATTTCGGACTGGCAAAGGATCCACAGAACTGACACATTTACTTCAGAGTTCGACCTGACTTCCATTAGACGTCTTCTTTTCACAGCTCCATTAGTTGTTCCCAGAAGCCCCCAACCATTTTGATTAATGTCTTGAACACACCGAAAGTGACTGGTTGCGTTTCAAATGTCTAAAATGGTGCAAAAGTACGGATAAATATTCTTACAAACATGTGCTCTCATTCATTTCAACAGCTTAACCTCTGCATTGACAGATTTTTCCACGGGCTTCTCAGCCATTTTTGTCATTGGTTGGCCCGTTGTAACTACATTGTCTTCAATGGTCTGGTGTTGCTCTTTCAAGACAGGTTCTGCATCGCATGGATCCTCTGCTAACTTGCTATGGGCAGTGTCAGCGACAAGGATACCGTCCTGATAAATTGTTCGCTCAAATATGGCATGGGCATTCAGAGGACTTTAACAACCTTTCGCATTGCAACAGCTATATTATGATCAATCTCTTCCTTGGCCTTCGCGGTGGTAGAGCACCCGTCTCTGTATCCCGGGGAATATGGACGTGAATATAGTCTCACTATATCTAATGAAATTTAGGTAAGAACCTTCGCATGATCTGATACTGTTCGTGGTGAACAAGGCGCTGAATGTGCTGGTAGAACCAGCCGTGGTGCTTAGCGAAAATCTTAAAGAAGGTTCCAAGGGAAACTCCCTAGGAGTTCCCAAATACAGTGGAAAAAATAAGATCGAGGGGTGCAAAGAGTTATATATCATCCTAGAATGGACAGTAAAGTTTTACAGGTGATAATATGTAAGAAAAGGCATGTGCGTGTATGTAATAGCTGTTTTCACACTATCTATCGCACTAACCTTGGAAGGATTCTCGCTCACGGTAACGCATAGCTTTTCGAAGTCTTCTCGCCCAAGATTTTTTACTGTGGTTTTTTCGATAACTCGTTCGTTGATAATAATTTTACCAGTAGGGAGAGATTTCTTTTTGCTCGGCCTAGAATGTATCACGAATTTCAAATAGTATGTAAGAGAATAGTGTGGAACCTTTCTGTGACCAGAATGATTATTCTAGTTGATAAGTCTTGGACAATGAATATAATATAGCTGTATTTGTTGGAACTCCGACAATATTTTCGACCTGTCTGCCAATCTGTTCGCCGGCTTAGTTGCATTTGTTTCCGCTTTCTGTTAATAAAAGGAAGTCGTCACCCCGAGTCAAACTTAAGTATGCATATCCACCTCAATAAGACTCATGGTTTCTGAGAAATTCAGCATGCCATCCGCATCTTCGTCGAATTTTTCGAAGAGTTTCCTTGAAAACATGAGGGTTTCTCCTTAGGATATCAAGGACTTGAGGCAAACAGATGAAATCACCTTAGAATTTTAATCTCATTGTCCTCGAGTTGAAGCGTGACAAAGTCAGCATAAAAACATTCTTCGGCGATCTTGTTGCAAGCGGCTTTCTGAGGAGAAATTTATTTCGATGGATTTATTGTGTATTTGATGTGAAAAGTGTGAGTTCTTACCGACAGAGGACAGTCGACAAATGAGCATTGGCAGCACTCGATATCATCACTGCATCGATCAATCTCAAAACCAATGCACTTCGGTCTCAACAACTCACATGAGTTCAATAGACCACTCTTGCAAAAGGTATCCTCCTTGCCTATATTATCAGACTTGTCAATGAAAATTAGAGCACGTAAAAAAAGGAATTGCGAACCTTCTTTTGAACAATAACTCTGTGCGATAGTAAGCTCGCATTCTGATGCAAAACCGAAGCTTACAGCATCCTGAAAGCTCTCCTTCACACCCTCGATGCCCACATCTATAGTCTTGATTGTAATGCGTTCCTTCTTCGAGACATTGATGCCAGAGACGGCAAGAACTGTTCCATACTAACCAAAACACTACTGAGAGATTGTATCAAACCCTTTAGAAAACCGGAAATGTTTCTGCAATTGGTGCAAAAGAACAGAGATGTACCAGGATAGGGAGGAGCATGTAGTTCGAACACTACTTTTGATGAAGAGGGTTCCACCTGAACGGGATTCTTCCTGGATCTTAACCAAATATGTCCTTGAATTTATTCGTACGACCTTGCAGAATCTACGTCGCACTTGAGGATCTCATGGATCCCTGAAATAAGCCCTCGATGCAATGCTCAAAAAACAAAGCTTCCTTTGACGAAGTATTGAATCAAAGACATTTTTGCTGAACGACTGTCTATTTTCATAAAATCGGGTCCTTTTCAAATTTGGACAATTTTCTGTTTGATCTCCTAACCGTTGGCGATTTGTTGGTCAGCATATTGTTTTGTCAAATTGTCCAAAAATGGATACTGAGTAAACGTGAACATGAAATCGCGATATGAATATTTGCATGTCGTATTACACTAATGGTCTGATTGTGCTCTCCTTGTTTACAGAGCTTGATTAAAATAAGGCTGAAAATAAAATATATCACTTTTGGCATACCAGCATCGACGAGCAGACTTTACTGGTTGCCTCAATGAATTAGGGGAGGGTTTAGATACCAATAGTCAAAATTTTGTTATGCAAAGTACAATGGGAAGAAATTTGGTGGCTAGTATGCTGAGAATGTAAATTTTGTTAGACTGGGATTCAAGCAATCAGAGCAAGGAAGGATCCTCATCTATCATAGCCATGGATCGCACACGCTCACGCCTCAAGATACCATCTGCTATCCCGACATCAATGCGCATCGAAAGTACAGTGAATTTTTGAGTTCGTTACATCTTGCGTGCAGATTCCTTAAGGAAATACAAAAAACCAATTCATGCCCGCTGTAAATTCGCACTCTTTGTACTTAGAAAATAAGGAAAACTCGAAACCTTACAACACACGAGCTACCAGGAAGGCAAAGGTTACCGGGAAGAGGTGAGCCACATTTTCATGTTTCTAACACAAACACGATTTAAGTTGAACACGAATACAGCCTCCAACCGTGGTCGAGGAACACTCGCGTCTCCTCAGCATCAAGGACTTCGATATCATCGAGGGCAAGCATTAATACGACCAGGTCTAGTAGTGTCTTTTACTTCTGTAATATATGATCAAAATAAAAGTTGCAAACCAATAGGCGTGCGAGTTCCAGGCAGAGCTCAAGAGCAGGATCGAGATCTAATTCAAGGCCAGGGTCTGGATCTCTTGCCAACCTGATTGGATCGAAGCGAACAAGTCCAAGCAATACGCCGTTGGTACAGACAATCTCATCAATGCAAAAGAAGTATCCTTACCGTTGTATACATCTATAGGCTTCAACCAACTCGTCTCCTGAGAAGAAAATGAGGGGGGGGACATTGATCATTGAGGAGGGTGTCGAGGATCTAACAAATTTGGGGTAGGTTAACGTCTCAGCGTCTCCTAATTCTATCTTACGTAAGAATGACTCCTCTACAGGCCAGTAGAGATGATGGTTGAGAGGTACTTTGGCGGTGAGTTTGAACTGAAACGAGATGAGTATGTGTCAACCAAGGTACTATCTCTTCTAATAAGTCTGTCAACAACGAAGTTCCCCACTGTTTCTCACACCCAGTTATATCCACAATAGATTCCAATCCAAAAATTTAAGCTCAAGAAGTACTCTGACGATCAAAGGGTACTTTTAAGAGTTCGCTTTCGACAGTATCGGATCATAACGAATCCCCTTCTCTCATTTCCCCTCAGGCTCTTCTCCGTAAAATCAAAAAGTTGCTTCGCGGTTTTGTTGATCGTAAAGCACAACTGAGGGCTGACATTCGGTAATGTATCACCATCCTCTCTCTCTCTCTCTCTCTCTCTCTCTCTCTCTCTCTCTCTCTCTCGCTCGCTCGCTCGCTCTTTTTTTTTGTTTTCTCAGTTTTTCTTACACTGTGCTACATTCTTAAGGGAGGAGGAAGCAAAACGAAAAGGAGAAATGGATCAAAGAATCCAACAAGTACAGTTTTTAACTTAATTATGAAGGCCTATCTCACGCTGTTACTTTGCATTTAATTTAAATTTTTGCTGTGTGAACTGATAGGTCGAAAACCTCGAGAAATTGAGCGGCGACCTGAAGGAACGGCTGCAGAAAGCAGAGGTAGGATATCCTTCATTATTTAGAAAGAAGCTAGTTGATTGTTGTGGCATGCATGACCCTCTCTGTCCTCCTCTCGCACTTACTCAGGAAAGGAGAACAGACATCGAAACCCAACTCAGGGGTCAAATCGACACTCTCTCAGAGAGTTGCGCTCAATCCAAAACCGCCACAGCTATCCTGGAGCAGAAGGTCCAGGAAGCGGCCTCACAGAAAGAAGCTTGGGAGAAAGAGAAGAGCTCTCTTGCTCTCCTCGAATCCAAGCTGAAAGAGGAGGTGTCGGCGCTACAAGAGCAGCTCCATGCAAAGAAGGATGAGCTCAATTCACAAATCCAGTCAATGAAGAAGCAGGAGCGCAGCGCCGAGATGGAACTCTTGAAGTTCACGCAAATGGAGAGGGATCTCAAGAAGCAGTACGACGACCTGAAGGCGCAAGGCCAGAAAGACTTGGAAGAGCTTCGTTCCAAGTACGACAGGGAGCTTGAGGATGAGAGGCGAAAGATTGCTTCTTCCGAACGATCGGTCACTTCGCTGCAAGAGGAGATAAAGTCCAAGGAACAGAGCATTGGCAGGTTAGAATCTGAGATCAGAGATACGCGCGAAAAGATTCAGAGTCTACAGTCCGAAGTTCATGCCAGTGAGAAGTCCGCTACGGAGATCAAAATGGGGAAACTCTTGACTGAGGCCAAGGTGCAAGAGCTCAAGATGGTGATGCAGCAGCAAGAGAAGATGTTCGACCAGTCGCGAGAGCACCTGACCGAGATGAAAAAGCAGCTCGAGAAGGCCCACAGCGAGGTGAAGGACTACAAGGAACGTGCCGACGAACTTATGAAGAAGAACCAGGAGAACCAGCAGATGCGCTTTGAACTTGAGAACAAGTGCAGGGAGAGTTTGAATCTTGTCGAAAGGGAGAGGGACGGTCTTAAGCGCGATTTAGAGGATGTGAAGCTACGCAAAGAGGGGCTAGAAGAGGAGGCCAAGAAGCTCCGGGGCGCCATGAGTGAGCACACCAGCCAAATGAACAAGATCATGGCGGAGAACAACGAACTGAAGCGCGAGGTTGACATGAAGAGCATTGAGATCTCCTCCTTGCAGAAGATGCAGGTTGAGAATGTCGCTGACAGCAACCAGCAGCAGCAAATGCAAAGGCTCATGGATATGACGATGCAGCTCGAAACGCAGAGGGCTGAACTCGCCGATAAGGAGTCCCTCAACAAGGAGCTCGACGATCTGAGGCAGGAGAATGACCGCCTAAAGCAGCAGATGTTCCATGCAGAGATGACGAGGCGTGAGCTCCACAACCAGATCCAAGACCTGAAGGGCAACATCCGCGTGATGGTCAGAGTGCGTCCGTTCCTGTCCCACGACGGCGAAAACGTGGGAACCCCGATTCGATTCGAGCCTGATAGCCGAACGGTGTTGATCCAGAGCGTCGGGGAGCGCTCTAAGAAGCACCGTTTCAAGTTTGACCACGTATTCCGTTTCGAGTCCACGCAGGCACAATGCTTTGAGGAGGTAAGAGGAGAGGGAGGGGGGGGGGTTGTATATATATATATATATATATATATATATATATATATATATATATATATATATATATATATATATATATATATATATTATTACTCACATGTATCATCAACTCATATTCGCTTTATTGGGCATTTGAAAAATAAAAATTAGGTGTCGGCATTGGTGCAAAGCGCCCTGGATGGATACAACGTGTGCTTGTTCTCGTACGGGCAGACCGGCTCAGGGAAGACGCATACGATGCAGGGAAGTCCGGATGGAGAAATGCGCGGCATGATTCCCCGCTCCATCGAGAAGGTACTACTACTACTACTACTACTACTACTACTACTACAACTACCACCACCATTGTCTATCAAGTAGTGTATTAGTGCTCGCCGCCATCGCAACAGGAGTGTGATTCAGTGCTCTGCTGTTCTCCTTGGGGTAGGTTCTCGAACAAGCAAGTCGGCTGAAGCAGCAGGGCTGGCAGTATGTGCTACGTGTGTCTTTCCTAGAGATATACAACGAGACCATTCGTGACCTCCTCGGCAACAACAACAACAACAACAGTAAAGGGCAAAAGGCTGGTGGCCTTGAGATCAAGCTTTCGAAGAGCAGGGACAATGTAGAAGTCGTCGGCCTTACGAAAGTCGAGGTACGTCAAGCGCGCGCTGCTCTGTGCTGGTTGTGTGTGGGTGTGTGTGTGGGGGGGTGGGTGGGTGTTTCCATTGATTTTTGATATGGTCCTGCAAATCTGCATTTGACCTCGACATAGTTGCAAAGATATCCGAGTATTTACGCATACATACACATAGGTTAAAAGCATGGAGGCTGTCGCAGACCTCATTGTACAGGCAAACAAGGCCCGCTCGGTAGCAGCAACGAAGATGAACATACAATCAAGCCGGAGCCATAGCGTCTTCACAATGTACCTTACTGGAACGAATAAGAAGCAAGGCCTTGAGGCCACGGGGCAGCTGCATCTATGTGACCTCGCGGGGAGTGAGAGGCTCTCACGAAGCCAGGTTACTGGCGATCGACTAAAGGAGACGCAAGCTATCAACAAAAGTCTGAGCTGCCTGTCTGACGTCTTCTTCAACATCGCGCAGAAGAGCCCCCACATCCCTTACAGGAACTCGAAGCTGACCTACTTGCTCCAGAACTGCTTCGGGAAGGACGGGAAAACGATGATGTTCGTCAACCTCTCCCCGACAATGCAGTCGCAGAACGAAACCATCTGCTCCCTTAGGTTCGCCTCGAAGGTGAACCAGTGCCAGCTAGGCAAGCCCACGAAGCAGGTTAAGCGTGTTGTCCCTGCATCTGCTCCGGTCTCCCCAGCCAAAGTGAGGGGGGGGGGTAGTATGAGTGCGAGACAGCACGGCCGATCTCGTCGCCCAACCATACCCCGCGGCTCGATGATCACGTCTCACAAGAGGGGCATGAGCAAGTGAAAACTTTGTATTACCTCGATATCTGGATTGATTTGGGGCCATTCGAATTCCGTTTTTGCTTAATTTTGTCCCCTTACTACGAGCACTGTGGCGTGCTTACTAGCTTGCAACAAATTTTCACACTTTAAGGATTCCCTGACATTTGTTTGTTCGGGAAGCTTGGCATGTTACTACCTCTTAGAAGTAGCAGGCTTGACAACATGAAGTGAACTTTGGAAGTACTGCTTTCTTTCATACACATGGGTTTGTGGCATCATCCTTCTTGTTTTGGTGTGTTCACGTTAAGTTGTCTGCACAAATCACTGAGTCACGCTAGACCGAATTTGAGTTTTGTGTTTTCATGATGGCTAGATAGTGTAGCAGCCGGTGTGCTAGCGTGCGTTCAGGAACGTTTGCAACGCAACTGCACTCTGCGCGTTCCAAGCACAGCGACAATGACAGGCACGGTGCACACAGTTTGCATGTGTCATCTAACATAGGTCCACACCGCGCACTTACTTTTAGTGGCATGCAGCGCCGGTGCTAGTTAACTAGATCTAGAGATGGTACTCGCATCTAGCTAGCTAGGCATGCTAGCCATACATCGCATCTGTCTGACAACCCGCCATCTAGTCATCTAGCTAGCTAGGTAGCTAGGTAGCCATTGCTAGCATTGCATGTGGTTCATTGCATGCTAGCTAGCTAGCTAGCCCGTCTACAGGTCTTATTAATGTTGCCGACAAGCTAGCAAGCCCGGAAAATCTCATTTGTGCATGCCTGCACATCTCTAGATCCATCCATGGATCTTGCTAGCTAGCTAGCTCTAGAACTCCACGCATAGCAGATAATTGGCCCCATCTAGCTATGTTAGTTTACTGAATGCACTCTGCTGATTGTCGGCTCTGCACATTTCTAGACTTGGATCGAGCGACATGCGCCAGATCGATGCATGGCATCAATCGATCAGTCAATGTGCACTCTAGCTAGCTAGCCTAGCGCACTCTAGCATGCACTACTAGACTGCTAGATCAGAACAATTGCTAATTGCTGATCGCTGATAAACTACGATGAAGTTTTTGGAATAACATGGTGCAGTCATTCGGACTCAGAAGTACCCCCCTCCCCTTCCCTCCCCCTCCTCCCCCCTTGCTAGCTTGGCCCCGAATGAATGACACACCTGGAGCGAATTGGCACGATTGATTTTGCAGTGGTCAAAGCCATCAAGGCATGCCAATCTCTGTCGCTCGGTATGTGCTAAAAATCCGTTGGAATGTAATGCCAATCTTCCTGTGCGACAACCCATTTCCCTCGATTACATGGATCAAATCGCATGAGAAAGCAGAGCCCTTCGATCAGCCCTCTGCCTCCGATCCAAAGGAAAACCAGGAAAACCTTCCAGTAGGGAGGCGAGCAGGATCGATGGGGGCGGGAGGGTCGAGGAAGAGAAGGATAAAATTTTATCGAGCGGCGAAGGAAGGAGATTTCAAGCTCGTGAGCAAGTTCCTGAGGAAAGGAATCGACCCGAATGCCCGGGCTGCAGGTGATGACTCGGTTTGAAAAATGTGCTTCCTCATCAGAATCTTTTGTACTCTTTGCTACCGTGTTAGCCGGCGAAGAGGAACGAGATGCATTCGGAGACAACAACGTGGTGAATCTGGAAGATGATGCTCGCTGGACAGCCCTAATGGCTGCTTGCCTGAAAGGACAATCTAAGACCGGTAAGGAAGCCACGCTAACAAAAAGCATCAACGTCGAAAAGCATCAACGTCGATTTTTAGATCATGGAATATTTCTTAGTATCTCACATCCTCGTTTGGTCTCAAAGCTTTCTCTGTCTCCCCCTCCCCTCATCCGATGTACCAAATTTAGTCGATCTTCTCCTTAAGAGCAAGGCGGACCCGAAGAAGGCCTCTGCGGGCGGTCTCACCCCTTTACACATCGGTATGTGATCTTTCAAAGAAACCACAGTGTTTTAGTTTTTAACACCCCTCTTCTTCCCCTCCCCCCTCTCCGCTCATTTGTATATTTACAAACACACACACACACGCACACATAACACCTAGCGGCATACCATGGTCGGACACACGCTGCGAAACAGTTGCTCAAGTGCCAAGCTAGCGTTGATGCGACGGAGCATGAAAAGGGGCAAACGCCACTTATTTTGGCAGCAAGAGGTGTTTCTTCTAACTCAGTCGAACCTACGGCTGTTAGAGATTGGAACAGACTTTTCAATGCTTGTGTTTTGGTATCGTAATCACCACCTTAATGCAGGGAGCAGCAAGCTTTCATTTGTATCATCAGACGAAATTTTGTTTCATGCCGATTTCCAATTCCGACTGATTTTTTTTAGGGGGGCACGCACACGTGGCACAGCTGCTTGTCCAAAAGAAGGCGGGGTGAGCATAGATTACTTCCATAATCACACTGATGATTATTGTAACCATCTGTGTTCTTCGTGCTGTGCTGGTGTTGATGATCATCCTCAGGATAAACCTGGCTGATAGTATTGATGGAATGACGGCGCTATTGTGGTAAGAGACGAAACACAAACACGCATAGCGAAAGCAGCGACAAGATTCTGTCTTATGTCACGGAGTGGGAGGGGTGGGGGGTTGAATATTGATTACGGTACTATTGCGAATCGGACTAGAAACGGGAGATCGTCTTAAACGCTTTCCGAACAATAAGATTGCATCGCCCATTAATTAATCATTATCGTGACTGACCTCAGGTCGATAAAAGGCCCTCTCTTCCTTGTCGAGTGCCTTCTCAACGCGAAGGTATTAGTCATCCAGAGCATCGTTACTGAAATATATTAAAGTATTACTCCCAGAGCCTACTGCTGAGCTGAAAATGCCGATGATTTTCCGCCTCGCAAATGGCAAATGGCCGAAACAGCAGTAGGGGGGAAAACCAAGAAACACGCACACAACTCTAGTGACTATAGCCATCATGAGAATGCACGCGTATCACTGCAATTCCGAGGGATTGTGGTATTATTAAGAGGACACGTGCTGATTAATACACAGGCCGATGTTACCCAAAAGAACTTCTATGGGCAAACGCCCCTATTGTATGCTGCTGGTGCCATTGCGGAAGGGGGTTTGGGGGGGCAAGGGAGAGGGAGCAAGCTGGAGGGCGCGTATTATAAGGATCATAAAAAGGAAGAGAACGCTTCGACAACACGAAAGCAGGATTCCAAGATTCAGACGCCAGTCCCAACAGGAGCGATCAAAGTGCTACTTGATGCGAAGGTGAGATTACTTATGCATGTAGTACTTATAGTTTCTGGCTATATATATATATATATATATATATATATATATATATATATATATATATATATATATATATATATATATATATATATATATATATATATATATATATATATATATATATTATTTATATGTACATCCAATAATGACTTCAAATACACGTGTGAGTGTTTAGAAGAGGTGGGCAAGATCTCTCCCTATTCCCCTCCCCCTCCCCCCCCCCCCTTCTCTCTCTCTCTCTCTCTCTCTCTCTCTCTCTGTGTGTGTGTGTGTGTGTGTGTGTGCGTGTGTGCTTTTGTGCTTTTGTGCGTGTATCTGTGAATATCCACATATATGCGATCCATGTCGGATTTGAAGAGCAAAACCATAGAGATATAACCTATGTTATAGGCCCACGTGAATGCGAAGAACTACGATGAGTATACCGCTCTCATGATTGCCGCCTTTCAGGTATATTATCTGTACCACGATAATTACAATGATGGTGATGATGATGATGATAATGATAATGACGAGATAGTGAAAAATGAATAGCGAGGGTATTAAGACACCGTCGCTCCTTCTGCTAGCAATTTAGTGACTGCTACAAGGCTCTGGGCATATAATCAACACCTCTCCCATTCCTATTAAAGAAACTTTCTTCTCACTTCCTTCCGCACGCTGTCCCCTCACCATCTTTATCATCATCACCATCATCATCATCATCATCATCAGGGTCATTCCTCTATTGCCGCGACACTGATTAAGCATAAAGCCGAGCTTGAGGCGGCGGCCCGCCAAGGCCAGACAGCGTTGATATTAGCAGCATCAGGAGGACACACAGCGATGGTGGAGCGACTCATTGGATCGAAGGCAAACATAAGACATGCTGATGAGTTGGGGCAATCTGCTTTGGTACTACCTCTCTTCCCTCGTCCTCGTATCCTCCTCCTCCTCCTCCTCCTCCTCCTCCTCCACAACCTTTCTTACATTCCGAGGAGGGCTTGTAGATAGATCATGGAGAAATGTAGTAATGACAAACTTCTATCCGGAGGAAGAGTGTATGTGTATGTGTGTGTGTGTGTGTGTGTGTGTGTGTGTGTTTTTGATGTGTGTTGACTTAACGATTTCAATATGCCCCCCCCCCCTCGTTCATCCTCCACCTCCGTTATATACATAATATATATATACAATTATATCAGATCAAAGCAGTCGTAAGGGGGCACACATCCGCGGTACGTAACTAACATAACTCACAAACAACGTGTCGCAAGAACCATCACGACCCTCTCCAGGCACTCAAACGAATGAGCATATCCGTTCACCAACACGGAATAAT